>VUQK01017747.1:0-10752 GCA_015106715.1 Bujurquina vittata
GTCCGAGACCGAGACAAGACCGAGACCAAATGAGGTCGAGTCCATGACAAGACCAAGACCATCAAAAAGTGGTCTCGAGACCAAGACCGATCTCGAGTACTACAACACTGCTAGGGAAATATTGTATTTAACAGTTATCTTTTTGGTATTGATGTCACACTAATAAAGTTGATTAGATAAGTTGCGTGTTTAATTCATTAGTTTAGTTTAGTGTGCGGAAAGGGGACCAGAGTGTAAACAAGTATTGCTGTGATAAGTTGGACTTCACCAGGGCTGCACTTTGTCACCAATTCCATTCATAATTTTAATGGACAGAATTTCTAGGCGTAGCCAAGTAGCAGAAGGCTTCCACCTTGGTGTTTCATCTCTAAGGTGGGTGCTAATTCTCATGCCAACTCGGCTGTGAACCGTTCTGCTGCCAGATGGAGGCCACCACCTGATGAAGTCAAGAGGACAGCATCGTCCGCAAAAACCAGAGAAGAGATTCTGATGCCACCAAGGCGAAAGCCTTCTGCTACGCCTAGAAATTCTGTCCATAAAAATTATGACCAGAAGCAGTGATAAGAAGCAACCCTGGCGAAGTCCAGCACCCACCGTAAACGACTCCAACTTACAACAATACTTGTGTATATTCCACCCAAGGTAACAGTTGACGTTCCATGTGAAGTTCTCCGTGAAACTGTTGCTAGAATGCAGATTAAACATCCAGAGGCCACAGCTATAAGGCTTTTCGATTCTCATACAAACAGCAGATGAGCTATGTCAGACATGGATTTCCCTCTGGGAAAAATAAAGTTATTCTTATGCAGCAGCATGCTGTGGTCGGGTGTGCATTGAAGAAAGACTGGAGCCTGTCAGCAGAGAAGCAGCAACAGTGGACCAGAGCTGAGCGGAAACTACAGAACAAACAAGATAGACTTTCAATGGTGTAGATGTGCTATGATCAAATAGTTACAAGTTCACCACACAAGACTGTCAGATGCTTTTTCACATGGCATTATGCAAATGAAATGTATATTTTGAGATTCTGTGTGTTCATACTTTAGCTATATAGGTGCTCTCTAGGTTCTCCTTGTAGTCCATGAGCTGCCTCTCAGTCTGATCCCTCATGTCAGCCAAGGCCTGCGCCAGTTTAAATTCATACTCCTCCTTCCTTCCGGAATCCAACTCCACCATTCGGCTCTCACAGCGCTGCCGGGTCTCCTTCACTTCCTGTAGCACAACACAGTCATCATTCATCTCAGCTAATTAGACATGATCATGAAGGACAATTTGGGTGTATTTCATGATTGCTCAAAACACGCCAAACAGCAAGTTAGTCCACTGACTTCAGGCTCTATATAGGGGATGGGGGTGTTTGTTCTGTCCATTTACAGGCCACAAACTACCTGATACCAGTGCACAATGTGCCTAGGTGCAGTCCCAAGAAGACAAAAGTGCAATTTTTTGTTAAGTTCCATGAATCAAAACTCTGAGCTGGTATCAGATCAAGCAAACGGCACTACCTGGGGAAACGAGCAGAGCTTGTTAGACCAGACAGTCAATGACGGATGTAGCTACAATGACATCACCTATTGGTTTTCAAGTCCAGTTCTGAAACCTTGAGATGATCTTCTCTAGTACACCCATCTTGGATTCAAAAACCGTACGTGGTTTTTGAAAAAACATACATTGGCTAATGACCTGTGATTGAGAAGTCATGAGCCAGTGAGCGTGCGGTTTCACAGCATAGTATCTTTAATTCCATTTTGAAATAGTATGATCAAGATTACCAAAGTAGATTTGTTTATTTAATGACCAAAAATGAACGAATGAAACTATAACTCAGCAGTCAAGGCAGAAAGCTGTTTTCCCACAGACTTCTATAGGACCAGAAGTCTTTTTGCACCAGTAGCTAGACTACAGGTTTTTATGGCACTTCTAGACGGTCTTTATTTTTCTAACTTTGAAGCTATTTTCGTGTTTTATAACATCTATGGTTTATACCCAGCAAAGTAACTAAACCCAGCTAACTTTACCTCTGGTCCAACAGTTTTATATACACTACACATAATATACTATACTGTAGGCTAAATGTGAGCAAATTTATTTGGACAAAATAACTGGGCAGAATTATACTGTGATCTGATCAGTCAAAGCCTCACCTCCTCGTGCATGCTCTTACGGAAGTCTAATTCCTCAGTCAGACTCTGGCAGCGGTTTTCCAAGTCCACGCGCAGGAGCATCTCATCTGAAAGGTGCTTCTTGTTCTGAGCAAGACCTGTACCCAGCTAAGAACACAAAAGTACATTTAAAATCTGTCTAGGTGTTCACAGAGAGCAGTAAAAGAAAAAAAAATATGTTACAGTAATGCTGTACCTCCTGTAGCTGTTCCTGCAGATCGGCCAGTGTGGCATCCAGGGTCTTCTTTTCAGACAGCGCAGTAGCCAGCAAAGCCTCTTTATTGTTCAGCTGAGCCTCCAAGTCCTTCAGCCTGGCCTGAACTCCTGCTGCCTCAGAGTCCTTCTTGTTATAGCTGAAACAAGGCAAGATTAGAGCATGCATATTTTACACCACTACATCTAAAAACCACATTCACCAACCTAAAAATACCAAGAGCAAAGTTCATGCAAATGAAAAAATACAACAAAAGATTAAATTTAAACAAGAGAAACAGACAAATATGGGGCCACAGATTAGTCATGCCTAAAATACCTGAACTGGACTGAGTGATACAAACATGTTCCATTTAGAAACAAACTATACTTTATACTGCAGAGGAGGAGAGAGGAAAAAAAACTTGAGAGATTTAAAAATAAATTTGGTCATGACACACCAGTTTTGACAGCAAATTTTAGTCTTTTGACAAAAATTAAATTAAGTTTGTCATCTGAATAATTTTTGTTTTAGTCGACTGATTAGAGTAAGAATTTAGTAGACCAAATCTACAGCCGATTAAGTCGACTAAAATATAAAGGGTGTAAAATGTAAGTGCTTTCCTTCAGTTTCCTTAATTTTGGCATTATACACACATGAAATTAAACATTAAAAGTTATGGAATATTAATATATTTCACCTGCTTCCCACAGACCTGATCATTAACACCACCTTACTGGGATAATGCGAGCTTTTCACAGCAGGACACGCTCTGAAAGGCACAGGGCAGCGTTCAGGACTAAGATTAGGAAAGGCTAATCCACTGCGGTTTGGTGAGTTTCTCTAAACTGGGAAAAACACTTTATCCTGCATGACATTAAAACGCTTAGAGAGAGTCACATGGTTTGCACATTGTCCCTGTTGACACTGTTTACATGATTTAGTTCTAGCAGTGGTATTGTATGGCCTTCCCGGGGTTTGGTCAAATTTGTGCAGCTGTGCATTTCATTGCATGTGTTCCTAACTTGTCTCATCCTGTCACAAAATTCAATCAGTTCTGATTGGATGTCGTCCCCGCCAAACATTTGTCTCGCTTTCATTCGTTGACAAAAGTGTCAATTAATTCAGTGAAAATATTTCATCAACAAAATGAACACTGTACCACACAGTACCACGTATAAATTTAAACAATTTACTCCCAAAAGACTCATTACAGGTGAACTCTCCTTTTAACTCCAGAATAATTTTTGAAATATATGAGTTATAGACTTCACATCAAACATACAATAAGCATTGTGTTTTCCAGCTCTGAGGCCCACAAAGTCAACAACGAAACCAGTTCATTGGCTTGTGAATAAATTGCAGTTATAGCTGCAACGGGTGGGCATATTAAACCTTATGAGAGATTTAAGCACCTTTCAGGCTCGACCAATCAATCTATCCACCGTGGACAGGTTGCCAGTTTGATCAATCTTAATAACGCAATAAAAGAGGCGGCATTTTTGTTCGTTTTAATAAAGCAGTGACGCGCTCTGATGAGGAAACGTAACCCCGGACGGGCTTGACGTGCGTAATGTTGCAGAACTGGCTCGAAAATCAAAGTCAGCGCAGCCCTCCGCTAACTCTGCCGAGCTCTACTTCTTATTAGCCCGAAAAAAACAGGATTAAAGTGTTAGCGGCTTACTTCTGCAGAAGTTGCTCATACTGGGACGTGATGTTTCCCAGCTCTATCTGTAGCCAGGCCCGCTCCTTGGAAGAGTCATCTAAACACCTTCTGGCGTCGGCGAGCTCCGTCTCATACAGCGCCTTCAGTCCAGCTACCTCACGGCTCCTCACATCTTCCGTCTCGCCAATTTGCAGGCGGAGGACATTATTTTCAGATTCCAAGCTTCGAACCTTGTCTATGTAAACGGCCAGGCGGTCGTTCAGGTCCCGGAGCTGTTGCTTCTCTTGCAGTCTAGTTATCCTGGTCGGGCTTAGCGGCGTACCGCTACACGTGCTTCTCTGACCGGTAGGAGTTGCAACCACGGTCGCCATTGTAGTGTAGTGTTTAAATTATTTGTATGGAAGACAATTTCAAAATCAAAGCAAGATTCCACTTGCGTAAAGGAATAGTTTAATATTTAACGCAATACTTGTGAAAACTATCCTGAGCTGACCAAAAGAAAGAGCAGTTTGGCTTCCTAACATGGCGACTCATTGAAAATGTTACGTTGTGTACCGTTAGCCAATGGCGTAGCTTGACGCAATGCGTTCTTTCAAATTTATCTTTTGGGTTTATTTGTAAGTTTGACCGAGGCACGCCGGAACTGCAGCGCAGGCGGAGTCTTCCACTGAACGTCCTGGTATTGAAAACAAGCGTTTCCTGGCGCAAGCGAGAACTGCTGAGCCTAAATTCATTTTTATCGTGAACTCGGGTTAATCTGACTCACTCAGTAATGCGATCTTGTTCACTTGAGTCACACACACAAATTAAAATAAATACATAGGATTTAAATAAACAGGACAGCCTGTCGCAGGGCCAATACAGAGTTACAGACAACCATTCACACTCACATTCTATGGACAATTTAGATTGGTCAATTAACCTTATATATGTGTGCTGTATGTGCGTTTCAGGCGGCTCCCTTGTTGCAAAACTACCGCTGCAAACTGTCCGTCTGGGCTTTCAAGCCGCGCTTTGCCTGCCTCCAGTTTCGCGCTGCCGGGTTTTTAAAATGTCGCTCATATGACTGTTTCTAGTGACAACACTCTCTGGCCAATCAGCGGCATGCTGTTCTTCCGCGTCACACTTTCGCAGAACCTCAGGTGAGTGGGTACGAAAAAAGTATCTGAAGGTATCGGCAAACTTGTACCCGCTACTAAAGGAAATGGCGTCGACCCGCCACGAGCCGTCCCGAATGGAAACGCCCCAATTGTAACCAATCAGTGCGGCTCAGATCATTTGACGTTTGACGGCGCACTGACCGGAAATGCAAACTTTTCTCAGACGCGTTAAACCTAAGGCAACGAGTTTGTTTTGAAAATGTAAGAAGTAGAAAGTACAGATGCTTGGGTAAAAATGTAAGGAGTAAAAGTAAAAAGTAGTCAGAAAAATACTCAAGTAAAGTACAGATACCCAGAGGTGGACAAAGTACTGACATTCTGTACTTAAGTAGAAGTACAAGTACTTGAGTTAAAAACTACTCTGGTAAAAGTCGAAGTACTGGTTCAACTTCTTTACTCAAGTAAAAGTAAAAAAGTACAGGCTCTGATATCCACTCAAAGTAAGAAAGTAAAAGTAGCTCTGTAGTAGCCTGTACTTTTTTACTTTTACTTGAGTAAAGAAGTTGAACCAGTACTTCGACTTTTACCGGAGTAGTTTTTAACTCAAGTACTTGTACTTCTACTTAAGTACAGAATGTCAGTACTTTGTCCACCTCTGCAGATACCTAAAAATTTACTTAAGTACAGTAACAAAGTATTTGTACTTTGTTACTTCCCACCGCTGAGAACCAATAGCATGTAGCCCAATATACTACTGGTTTGCTGTGCAGTTTCAATACTGATTGATTGAAAAATGGGTCAGAAATGGGAGCAATTGCAGAGTTCACCATGTGGAGGGAGAAGCGTGAAAAAACATTGAAGATTAAAAATCAGCTCCAGAAGCACGGACAGTAGCTGCTGTGGACAGTTTTGTCACCGGCCCCTGGTGATAATAAACAGCTATAACATTTAGATGATGGTCTGTAAAGCTGCTGGTCTGGCCTTGCGTAGGTCCAATGTATAACCAAGAGTCTGCTAGAATCCCTTTGGGTCTGACTGATGTAAATTTCATCGTCAGATGGTGAGCACAAGACTTCATGTGAACATCAGAGTGCCTGCTAATTTCTCGTGACCTTGCAGACTGATCTGGAGAAACTTTACATCGCTAACTGCATGTGCCCTAGAGGCAGGTTTCAGATTTCAAACTATAACTACAGTAGTCATGGTGTCTCCACTGCTTTATGCGTAACAAACACTATAACCTTTTAATTTAATTGAAGAAGTGACTGTGTGAACACGCTCAGAAACCCTGGACTGACTCATCGAGTTGATGACCTTTGTGTAATGCTGATGCTAGGGTTAGTGAAGCCAGATGACGGAACTATATCCTGATTATGTTGAACTTTCTTTGTAGTAAATGGCCATGCGTTTGAATAAAGCTGATTTAGTTTTCAAGTGTGTTAAATTTAAAGCTTCATCTTAAAGAATAATGAGCTGACTTCTCAGTCTTTCACTTTTTTTTTGATGCCATATTTCCCAGCAGTGCTGCTTAGTCAGCAACGTTGTATTGAAAACGTGAGGAATAGCCATTTTCCTAACAATGGCTTCAGGTACAAGCCTCTGATAAGTTGATCAAGCCCTCTTGAGTATTATCTGAAGTGTGTCTCAGTGAAATAAAATACAAATCAATGAACTCTGACCTTTTAAAAATTTTTTATACAAAGCACGGAACATACTGCAGAATCAGAGATGTTCCTTCTTCATTTTAAGTGTCAGAATTATCTCAGAATCCTCAAACTTAGTTTTTATTTTCAGGTTTACATTTTCTATGAGGTGTCAGACTCTTGGACTCCAATTTCCAATATAAAAAATTCTATTACCGCTGTCTCTGTCAAGACTCCATTTAATATAAAGAATTGCAACACACAAAAATGATCCAAAAAAAAAATCCCAAACATTCAAATAATACCTCCCCCAGGTAAACACGTAACTTAAATTTTGTTCAGACTTAAAAATGAATCAATAATTCAACCTTAGAGAGGACTGTTGACTTGTTCTACGTGGTAGAAGAAAAGAGAAATAAGAGAAATAATCCTTAGCAAATTATTGCTAAACAGCAGGCAGATGTGCAAACAGAGCAAAGCTGAACATGTTTGATTGTCTAAAACAACCACAAGAACCTAAGCTTAAGATTCTGTATTAGTGTGAAGTCAATGTGACCCATGTAGTTTTGTGAACTGGTTGTGTAGATTCATAGAATAGTAGTTAACACATTCACTAAACGTGTGAAAGACACAGATCCCTCAGAGGGTTGCATCACAAATGACATCCAGCATAAAAATCTTTGCCGGATCAAATAGACGGATCCATTCACCGTGGTTACCGCTTGTGAATGAGGGAGCAGCTGAAAGAACCTTTACTGTGAGGCAAGGTTAACGAAAACAAACAAAAATTAAAAAAAACCAAACATTTTTGTTAAGTGAAATAAATAAAAAGGGTAATTAAAGGGAAAAAATAACTAACTAAAACTATATTGTGGGTTTACAAAACTAAAGAAACTGAAATTATAGATAAAATGACCTCCGTTTTCATTATTTTATTTAAGAGCCTTGTGAACTGATTTGAGCTTTGATTCCTTCAAAGAGTTCAGTTTGTTCTTGTCAAACATTCACCACATAATACTAACGAAAACTAAAAGAAAACTATGCATTAAACCAAAAGTAAACACTAATAAAATAAAGAGAAAAAAAAAAAGGAAAATCAAACTAAAACTAAACTCTAATGTCCAATCCTAAACTATTATAACCCTGCTGTGAGGTGACTGTTGTGATTTGATGCTATATAAATACAAGTGAAGTGAATTGAACTGGTCATTGCTTAGCTTGTGCATATCAGACAGGCAGTGTGAAAAGGGACCGTACACAACCAGGCTGGATTTCTGCTCCTTAGTGAACTCAAGGCAATCCCAGCAGGTGTGTGTACATGTACATGAATATACAGTGTTGTGCTAGGATATGCATATGGTGTCAGAACCCTAGGCCAAAGTGTAGTCAAACTGGCCCTTCTCTAGTCCATCAAGGCCATCAGCCCAGGTGGAGGTTGGCATACTGCGGTACGGGTCCAGCAGGATACGGAAGCATCGTACAATAAGGATAAGGAGGAATACAAAGAGAAAGATGACCAAGGCAAAAGTTGTCTTCTGCTCTAGGGACATGGCGGTGATGGCTGAATCGGACGAGGAAGAAGAGGACGAGGTGGACGAGGAGGAGGAGAGGGCGACAAAGTGTCCCCCGGCAGAGTATAGCAAAGAGGAAAGAGCAGAGGTGAAGGGCTCTCCCTCCATCATCCAGGATGAGAGGTGTGTGCTGAGAGTGAGACAGTGAAAGTGCAGCTCCCACAGGGTGTGCTGGGGCATGCTCTTCACACCAGCCTGGCCCCACCGCTGCAGATGGACCTCATTGTCTGGAGAGAGACACACAGCACCAAAACATAGCCGTTCAATAGGGTCATAAAGGGTTATTGTTTTCCTCACAAACGACAGAAGACATGCACAGTTACTCACACTCTCATGTTATGCATATAATTGTTATCTCTCCACAAACATCTGGGATGTACATGGGTACACCGTGGTCACAAAGGGAAGGACATGGTCAGCAACAATACTCGGGTGGGCTGCGGCAACAATGCCCAATTGGTACTAAGGGGTTCAAACTGTGCAGAGAAAAATATCTTCCACATCATTACGTCACCAGGGTGATGACATAAAGTTCTTTCTTTCGTCTTTCTTTCTGTGCCCCAGGAGGGCCTTGGACCAGTGCCTGAGTGAAGAACAAGACGGCTTCTGCACCTGCAGATCATGTAATAAGCAAATCTTTGCTCTCCAAAACATTATCAAGCAGTGCGTGGAATTTTGACAGCCACTAGCCATCAACTTTGAAAGTGTGGCAGATCCTGCAATTGTATAACCTAGCAGCTATATACTTTTTGAGCTGTATGTGGACACACCAACCTAACATCTTCAGGGACTTGTACCTCCAATCAAGCTTCTGTATCAAATCGGATAACGGCAACACAGCCTTCTTGGAGACGGTCACTGGGACAGATTCTTTCCCCACACTTATTCCTCGCTGAACTGGACTACGTCACAAGATGGGCAGGGGCACACATTGGGACCAGCATCCCCTGGACTGACCACAATTGTCTGGGCAACTTGGACTCTCTGCTGGAAGAAGGGAAGACTCCAACTGGCCAGTCACATCCTTAAAATGGCAGCCCATTGGATCCCAAAGACAGCGATGACATTAGCACCCTGTGGTAGAAAGTGTCCTCGAGGACGAGCAAAGCACACGTGGAGTTGGACATTTGTGAAAGAACGTCAAGGCACTGGACAACATCTCGGATGACTGAGCAACTTACCCAAGACTGGAATTGCTGGAGAAGCCCCGTTGCCCGATACTTAGCAGGGTGGAATGATTATACAGCACACATCTTTAATGACTTTAAAAACAAGAATTGGGTGCACACGCTTTAATATATTTTGGATTTCCTCTAATCCCCACAGGGTCACTGTCCAAAAAAAAAACAAACAAAAAAAAGGATGTTAAATGTAAAAACTGAAGGAATTGCTCACCTCATTTAAAGAACTGTCAATGTCTGAGTTGAAATGAGACCTTAAAATGAGTCATTTGACACAAAGTGTCATCTTCTCAGTGCCGTGGACCATGAATTCTTCTGACTTTATCTTTTGGGAATACAATGGGTGTAAAAATTGTACACACAACATGCCAGGTTTTTGTGATGTAAGGAAATGGGACCGCAAATCATTTCAGAACCTTTGATGTGACTTGTACAAACCTGTTAGGATTTATGTCTGGGTCTGGCTGGGACCATTCCATAACCTTCATTTTCTTCTGGTGAAGACATTGTTTTATTGATTTAGACGTATGCTTAGGGTCACTGGCCTTCTGAAAGGTGAAATTCCTCATGTTTCTAGCAGATGCCTGAAGGTTTTAGGCCCAAAGCGACTGGTATTTGGAACTGTTCATAATTCCCTCCACATTGACTAAAGCCCCAGTTCCACTTGAAGAAAAGCAAACCCAAAGCATGATTTTGCTCCACTCTTGGTGTTTTTTTGGTGATGCAAAGTATTGTTTTTGCACCAAAGCAATGCAGGAAAATTATATCTCTAGTGGGCATTTTCTGTATTTAACAGATGTGCATAGGATATGTTCAGTAACAGAGGCACAGCACTGATTAGGCGACCCTAATCACACACACACGCGCGCACACAACACACACACACACACACACAAGGTGACAGGTAGCTAAAGAGGCAAAAAAAGAAAGCTCTCAAAAAAAAGCTCTCGCTGTTCTGCAGCTGTGTGTTGTAGTTACAATGTAACAGATCATAACAGGAAAATTAAGGGAACTTTAACTAGATGGTAAATCATAAAATAGATAAAACAGATTTAAGTTCATGAATAAGTGAGATCTGCATACATGAACACAGTAAACCCTGAGAGTGAGTGTGTGTGTGTGTGTGTGTGTGTGTGTGTGTGTGTGTGTGTGGGGGGTTATGATTGTTTCTCTTTCTTCTTTTAACTGAACTGTGTTCAAACGGAACAGAGTGGACTTGGCTTGCACTCATATAAA
>VUQK01017749.1:0-28836 GCA_015106715.1 Bujurquina vittata
GATAGTTAATCAGTGATGAACTGTTTCACAGTTTGTCTTGACTTATATTTTATAACTCTGGAACATGAACATTTTCCAGTTGCCATTACTAAATATTTGTGTTATATTATTATAAGCTTACATACTGTCAGAACACACACAAGAACAAAGTGTGTTTGTGTGTGTCTCTCATCATCTCACTCATTTTGTCATTTTTTGTCTCGCACACACACACACACACAGACACTCGAGAGCCATTATCCAAATCGGAGAACTGTGATTGTATCATCTCATATGCTTGGATCTTTCTCATTGATAGCAGGAATAACAGCAGAGATCAAAATTGCAGGAAACAAAACACACAGTGGGTGGACAATAATAGGAACGCCTGTGTAACGTAATGCATCCCAGTGAAGAAGCAGTTTCTAAAGCCTTTCATCATGTGACCTTGATTAAATTGGATATTTTTGGCATTGCAGCTTGTGCTGTTGCATTTGATCAGATTATATAGTTCAGTTATTGTGTCTACCTGCTGTATAGGCACTATAGTGTGTATATACAACACTCAGAGAAATAGAAACTCACAGCGGCACACATAAACTGCAAAATCAATAATCCTAAATCAAAAATCTAATTTAGCAGAAAGGTTTCTGGCGAGCACCTTCTGACTTCGTCTAACATTAAATCCACTTATTAAATAAATGTGAACACAATGGTAGAAAAATTTGATTTGTATCGCTGAGAAACTTAATGTTACTGAAAACATAACTGATTGGACATTTCTGTGTGCTGACCTCTGCTTTCCAGTCAAAATTAGGGTTATCCATCACCCCGTAGTCCATCGGGTTGGGTTTTCTGTGGAGCCAGCAGATACACTCATAAACACATTCATTATGTTGTAACGAAGGATCAGCAGCAAAACGGCTGAATGAATGCAGCTCAAACTCACATTAGGGGGCATTTTTTCTTGCACAGAGCCAGAACACACACAGCGACCCCAAGAACAAGCAGCAGCAGCCCGGTGCCAACGAACAGAGAAACTACGGAGATATTAGCAGGGTACGTGAGGATGCAGTAATTACACTCAGGCGAGTCATTTTAATAGAAGCAGGAGAACAGGTGTGCTTCTTTATTACCCATCTGTGTGTCCTCTGGTTTGGGTGAAGATGTGGAGAAGGAGGGTTTCTCTCTGATATGGCAACGGTTTCCTGTCCATCCCAAATGACACCTGTGATCAGACACGAGGAAAAACAGACCTTGTGTGACACCTTTAAAGTGCAAAATGATTTATTAGTGGAAGCACTCTCAAACCTTTGGGGGTCAGGGACTCCTGACGGGGAGAACACTGGCCTCCATAATCCTAACACAGATATAGCTGTCTTAGGTTTAGCATCACATGATGATGAGTCTGACTCAAATATTTCTCAGTGCCTTCCAGCTGTGTCAGAATCATAGTCTCCACTGGCCCAAAGATACGTGGAATTAATTAAAACAATATGTTTGCTATGCTCTCCTATTTGTGTATAGGCAGTTTTTTGTATTATGCAGGACAATAACGTGTTTTATAATAATTTTGGGTTGCAGGCCCTGGACCACACTTTAAGAACCATTGTACTGCTGTGTGTGTGTGTGTGTGTGTGTGTGTGTGTATATATATATATATATATACAGTATATATATATGTATATATATATTTATACTTAAATGGCAAATTTATATACGTAAGTTAAAAAAACAAACAAATTAAAAAAACCTTTAAACAGCTTATACCCAGACAATAATTATAAGTAAGTAAGAAAATAATCTTGACAGTCTCTATTAAGCTTATTGCACATAAATGTTTAATTTTCACAAAAAGTGCAAGATTTATCTGCTGGACATCCAGCATGGAAACACATGCTAACTGCAAATAGTTTGGCCAGTCTGCTGAGCTGCATCTGGAAAGAAAGTAAGTTCCTCTTTTCCCAAACTAAGACTCTGCTCCAAGTCAACATCTGTTCAGTATCAGCTTGATTTCTGAGGAACACTGACCTTCTAATTCGAAACACACAGCTCTCACCAAAGCCAGACTGAGTCATTATCATTCAAAGGGGGTCAGCATACATATTGTGCGACTGTCTAGCCGTGGCAGTGGGCTGCTCCTGGCCTGGTTCCCTGGTAGATCCTGCTCAGCAGAGTGGAGGAACGTGCAGCAAATACAGAGCCAGTGGTGCCCTCCCAGTGCTGGCCATGAGTTCTGCTACAGCAGGGCTGTTATCAGTGCTGGAGCAGCTTCAGGAGGTCCATACCACACTGCAGTGTGAATGACGGTGGTGAGGTCCTCTTATATAATGAGAGGAGGCGGCGGCGGTGGCGCTGCATTGGGGAATGTTGGACGGGGAAATGAATGGGAAAGGGAATCAAACAGAGGCGAACTAAATGAGGGAACGGGGCTGCAGTTCTAAGACAAAAACCAATTAAAAGTCTTTTGATGAAAAGCAGGGAAGGAAAAGGAAGAAGAGGTGTCTGGAGAAATATATGAAACTCTCCCTTTTCCCCAGCTGGGCAGGCATGCTGGTGCACTTGATTGACAGCAGCTGAGCTCCGGCAGTGAAATTGGACACAAAGTAAACAAATTTGTGGTGTTGCCCACATGTCACGGGCAGACAGCTTATTAGTGGTACTGAAAAGCAAAGACCACACCAGCATATAACCTGTCTGAACTGATATCTGCAGGTACATTTATATTCCGTACGTGTTATCGAGCCTTCAAACCGACATTAGCAGCTCACTTTTTCTCAGAATGTGCACGCCAAGACGTGTGTTCATCTTTGCAAGTTAGATAAGAAGCAGGCAAACCAATATGGGCTATTTAGCATTCAAAGTCTGCAGCTTTTGTGTCGTGTGGCAGTTACACCTTCCTGCAAAATGGTCTAAAATGAAGAGAAATGGTTGCAAAATCAAAATTTGGAATAATACAGTTTCTAATTTTTTCCTAAGGAGAAGTCAGAACAAGTGATTGCCATCACAAATTCATATCATGCAGGAATGTAATTTCACATGAAGCTGTAGCATTCCCAACAATGTGACACTGATTGGCTTGCTGACATGGCGTGCTTTTAGTTATGTGACTTTAGGGAAGAGGTATCTAACCTGCTGCATGATTCACATTCATTTTTTGGAGAACTGAACCTTCAGTGGCAAGAATGGGGAAATGTGAATCTCCCAGAGAGGATTCACTGGTGCATAATGATGTTAGCAGATCCAGCAGCAAGTCTCATAATTGCATTCTTTCTTTTATAATGAAATATCTCATTGCAGACATGCCGAGAAGCCTGTGAATCTAACTGTCTGCATACAGGCTTAATAAAAACCTCCAACAGGGCGTCTGTCTTGAATGTGTTTTGAAAAGTAGACGGCCTTATTATGCAACCACATTAATCTGATGCATGGCTTTTTAGGGGTCTGCCCACTATAGCAATTGGTAGTGGAGACCACGATTAAATATTGACAAGGAGAATCCATCAGAGATTCCCAGGAAATTCTATGCTGGTGGATAAATGAAGGAAGAACCACCCTGCTTAATCTGCAGGGGTTAAGCAGATTCCTACATGCTTCACGGAGTGCGTCTTTTTCCAAGGAAAGAAACAAGACTGATGGGATTTCCATGTTTTAAATCTCTCACAGAGAGATAATGGATGAGAGGAGGAGTGGGAAGAACAGACATGATACTTATTTTTCTTTGTGTATCTTAGTGTGTGCATTAGTCTGCTTATAGATGCATGTTTGTGAGTGTCTGTGTGAAGTTCAGCTTACTCGCAAGCAGGCCCCTCTCTCCTCACATGGCATGAGCCGTGATCTGTGCAATATATTGGAGGACATTCTGAAAGGGAAGCAAAAAAAATTTAGCATCACCAAATATCATATAAAGAAGGCAGTATGCTCGCTGTACAGTCTGTCTCTAGCCACCATTTTTCTCCTCATCTGACAGGAAACAGGCATGTTGCTGTTCAGAAGATGAAATCGGTGATTAATGTTGTTTAGGCTAATCATTTTGGGATCAGTCACCTGATGGAGAATCTATTATTTTCTATGTAAAATGTTTTGCATAGTGGTGAAGATTAAACCCCTTTGGCATGCTTTTTTTTCGTCTTCCACCTAATCTATGTGATGATGACTGCTTCTGCCTCCATAGGCTGGATGAGGGTTATTAGGGTTGCCTGTTAAATAATCATCATGCTGGAAACACCATTATGAAACCCTGAAGTGCTGCTCGGGCCTTGATAAAGTGACTTTGGCTTGGCAGCAAATGCAGGCTAAATGGGAGGTTTGGGCTTATTTCTGAAAAATGCAGAAAAGCAGAGATTTTAATGGATCACTTTTTGGCAGCTTGCAGTAACATCGTGAGGTGTGCTTTGAAAACTAAACAGCCGGACCTGAAAATGTCCTGAGAGTCGCTGCTTAGGCTCAAAATGGGCAAATATGAGTGAAGTATTGGCAGCACTTGAGGCAAGATTGACCTCATGAAAGGATAATATGGAGGGGGGGGGGAAGCAAAGGTATGTGTTGAATGAAATGTTAAAATACTTTAAAGGATTACTTTTTTTGTAAATAGATAAAAGAAAGATGTGTCATCAGGATCAAAGCAACCATGGATGTAACGGCATATTAGCAGCAGATGTCACAGTGATTGACATCAAAGCTTTAAATGAAGCTAAATTAAAACATGAAATGACTAATGAAGGTAAAGACATTTTATCACAGCTAAATGCAGAGATTTGACACAGAGGTGGTAGAGGCAAAGAGATTGCACTTTTGAGTCCGCGCAACCTGTGATGTGTCAGGAAATCATACAACAGGGCTACAGTCAATGGCAAAAAAAAGGGTAAGGTAATAAAACCATGTTACCATGGCAGCTGGACTCATCTGAGCGGAACGGCAGACAGTCGGGAAAATCGTCGCAGCGCCTCTGGAATGGGATACAGCTGGGCGAACTTTCACATACCAGTTCTCCCAGTTCACACTGCAGCAGAGCTGGTGGAAAATGAGGGAATTTGAACGGGGTGAGCGGTAAATTCACAGACTTTAATGAGCGTATCGTAAACAGGGCAGGAGAACTGTGCTGATCACTGCTTTTTAAAAAAGCATTTTGGAAGCACAAGAATCCAAAGAGCCCAGCTTCTAGTTCCAAAAACATTGATTTCTGCTTAAAAAAGAAATGATTTTGCCAGGCACCAAAATCCTACTGCTTCCAGTCAAACGCACAGTCATATCCACTTTATCTGAGGAACATATTGTAAAGCAACACATGCTAACCAAGGTTTATATAAATGTAACACACACAAGAAAAGCAATCAGGAAGTCTACTAAAGGCGTCAGGCTTTAAAAGCATGGACTTGGACCAACTGGCTTCGAATACAAGGACACACACCAGCAGCTCAACAGAGCTTCAAAGTCATTCACCGACAGTGATGCTCACTCATGCACGCACTGTTAAATGTCTGAGATTACGGCCTCTACCCCAGCACAGGGGAGGTGACTGAAATTGAATTTGAGGAGCTTAAAATAATAATTGAACAGAGCTTTAAATCTTTGTGCATTGTGCAGCTACTATACCCTGCTCTGTTTAAGTAAGATGGACTCATCTTCTAGAAGCCAGTGTTGTGAAACATTTGTTGGGTCGATTCCCATCACATCTGTTAGGAATGCAGAAATTTAAAACACTTCTTCAAAGTGGTTTGTGATCTGACTGTTAAGATTTTTAAATCTCCAGTGGACATTAAACCAATATGGGACCCCTGTGGCAGAAGCTACTGAAATCTTGACCTGCAAACATTTAGCATAATATCATATACAGGACATGGAACCATTTCATTTATTGAAGTGAAGCCAAATTAAAGCACTGCAAATGGAGCAGTAGACTAGTAATAAACAAACCGAATTAGATTTTCTGCTCTTACTGATGACTCAAACTGTGCTGTAGAATAAAAGTGGTCACACCAAATTTTGGCTTTCAAGCTCTGTAGAATTGTACAAACTCTTTTGCCTTACGTAATGTTTTTCCATTGTTTGCACATTTTAGTAAGTCACTGCACCTTCGTCCCATTTTCCTATAGTAAAATATAAAGAAATGAGGGGTGGCTGAAGAATTTTGCACAGATAAAAATAGAGGGGAGGAAACTTTTTCAGTTTCTGAAGTGGAGCATGCAGAAGAAAAATATGAGAACTATTGCTTTAGATTCTGGGAGGAAACCAGAACACCCAGAGAAAACCCACACGGGCAAAGTAAACATGGAAACAGCCCAAGAAGGTTCAAACCCAGAGCGTAGCCATGAGCCGACTAACCACGGCATCAAGGTGCCACCCTCTGATTGTTTGCCCTTTGCTTTAGTCATTAATATTTCATCCCAACACCTTTTAGTGTATATTGTACTTGTTTTTAAAAGTCTCAAAAATGTAATACTGGAAGATGAGAGTTAAAGAAAAAACAACAGCAGTGTCTCACTCCAGTAAAGCTGTTTTTACTGCTTTAGTTAATCAACACCACAAGCTGTCAACAGTTTTTAAAAAGGATTATGTATTCAGCGGAAAGTAGTTCACAGTGAGGTTTGTGGATTATCCAGGAAAAGATGTTTTTGGAAATACGTGATGGTGTTAAATCTTAGAATTATTTAGTTCTATCACCAACATGTTTGAGGGAATTTTTAAGAAGGCTTCCTCTCATCTGTTGCTCCTTAAACATTAATTCAAGTGGGTAAAACTCCAAATGATTTACTCGTTGCCCAGAACTGCACCCCAGCTTTCCAGCCAAATATCTTCAGTGAAAAATGAGCAGGTGCTAACTTACGGCAGCTGTACTCATCCTCTCCATCAGGGCAGTCAAGGACTCCATCGCAGCGCATTATGGATGGGAGGCAGTGATGATCTGAACACTGAAAATACCCCGGAAGACAAAGACCCTGAGGAGGAAGGGTTCCAGGTACCACAGTTGGACAATCCTCTTCATCAGACTCATCAGCACAGTCAGGCTCTTTATCACACTGCCAGCTCTCTGGGATGCACTGGAAGGAGTATGCACACTGAAACTGGTCCGCACCACAGGTCAGTGGCTGTGGAGTTACAGGTTCTGGAAAAAAAATCACAATACACATGCACAGAGAAAGGTTAAATAATCTTTTATTGATTTTACGTCGATTATAGTAAAAATCCATCACTGAGGATTGCTTTAAGAAGTATGTTAATGGTCTCTTTGAGACCACAGAGGCTGGTTCAGAAAGCCAGTCAAAGAAGCATTTCAGGGGTGAAGAAAGGACAGAACAGTGAGGGGGAGAAAACAACACAATATAAATGTAATTGCTTTTCCTCCGCATTGCCATGCGTGCTGTCCCTCGGCATTGACCCAGTCTCTGCATTGAATTCATATGGACCTACAGGGCAACAGGCTCCATTAACTCACTACACTCTCCCCGAGGGTTCACGCCATTAATATGGAAACTGAGGAGAGGAGCATAGATGTTGGAAGACAGAAAATGTGGAAAAATGGGGAAACGGGAGAAGGTGAAAACTGCAGGAAATGAAATGAAAAATGATGCTGGAAGGATACGAAATTAAAAAAAAAAACTAAATGGAAAGGCAAAGAATGCAAAAAACATTCAGGTCTTTACCTCCAACCATACACTCCGTGGTGTAGGAAATGTCATCCAGGGCGATGTCTGTCCACATGTCTCCACCCACCTCGGCCTCAAAGGTCACTCTGAAGGGCGCTGGGTTGGACAGGATGACATTAGCATATGTCCACTGTCTTTTGTGGTTTCCAGTGGCTGCCCACATCAACAGAGGTGTACCACTTGGTCCAACAGTAAAGACCTGGTGAAGTCAGGTGGTGTAAAGTGACATTTCCATTGGATATGTTACAAAACATTTTAGTGGTGTAGAAAAACACCAGCGGATACAAGCCCTATATTGAAAAGGTAAGTATTAGTAATAGAAGTACTGCAAAGTACACTGGCCTGTTTCAGAGTTTCCATACTTATTTACATGTGACATGTCAGGAGTGTAGAGTGCATATAAAAAATGGATGTAGCCATGTTACCTAAGGCTTCACACAGACCTACTCTAGGGTCTGCAACCCTCTACAAACCTCTAGTTACTAGGGAAAAATATATATCCCCCGACTGGTTGGCAAGTGATTACTGGAGGTTGCTGGCCATTGCCAGGTAAAATTGGTTTCAAAGTGCTGCACCAAAAACCTTCAGATTATTTGTACTTCTCTCGCTGCAGCAATCTGAGGCCTTAGTCATATAGGCTATAGGTAGTCTTCTAGCAACCAAAGCAACCGCAAGAAGGTTTTTGTGCAACACTGTAATTGTTTTGTGACCAGTTTCACCTAACAACTGGCAGCAACCTTGCCACAAACGCTTGTCAATCTGTCAGGGAATACACATTTTTCCACTAGCATTTGCCAGGGAGTCTCCAACCAGTCACCAATCAGTCTTTAGGCCTGTGTGACCTGGACCTAAATTATTTGCAAGGTCCTGATTTGAAACCTTAATATGAATTTTTTTTAAATGACTATAACTAGTAGCTGACTGTAATGAGTGGCTGCGAAACTGATAACACGGCACCCTCATTTTTTACTCTAAATAGGAGCACAATTTAAAAGTTGTTTTATTTAATAAGACATGAAACTTTAATCATAAACTCTTTTAATTTTTTATACTTCAGATAATAAATCAAGTAAAAAAGGTTATTTCCCCATAGAATTACATGCTATTTATACAATTTTAAAAAATTGTATTTTTATAATCTTAAAATATTTCATTAAATACCATCTTAATATGTAAAGACTGTGAGAATATCACTCCTGGGTTACTGCAACATCCTTTGCACATGTACATAACTCACCTGCCAGGTTTTTATCCAAATCTAACACATTTTAAAATATATTTTAAGATTTTTTTGATTAGCATCAAGGCCTTAATGGCCTCTCCTCCATCGACATCTCTGATCTCTTACGCACACTGCACTTTAAGGTCCTCGGGCAGTGGTCTTTTGTGTGCTCCAGAATCCTGGCTGGAAACTAAAGCACACAAAGCATGTTCAGTCGAGGCTCCAAGGTTCTCCAAACGGCTGAGGAAATCAGGTCAGCTGAATTGGTGACCTCCTTTGAATCTCTTCCTAAAACAAACTTTTATTCCTGAGTTTCCTTAAGTTTTGATTTAAAATCTCTTCACCAAATTGTTTGGGGGGAATATCTTAGCTGTAGTGTTGAAAAACTGAGGAAAATCCAAGTACCCAGCTTGATTTGACTTAATCACAGTTCTTTTTCATGCTTTCTTTCAATAATGGAAACTTTGAATAGTAGTTTTATTAGTTACGTTTTGACAATTAATACAATAATTTATGCATATTTTGGAGCCTTTAGTTTTTTTAGTAGTTTCCTCTACAATTCATACAGATTCCCTTTAAAGTATAAAGTGAAAAAATCTAAAATAAAGTCTAAAGTATTCATAAGTTACACTTCTGCAATTTACATTTTGCTCTGACATAATTTTGATGCATTTATGTTACAGTTTATTTACAACATATTCCTGAGCATCTCTATGGCTGTGTGTGGAGTACACTTCCTGTCTAATTAGGGTTTTTAGCATTTGCTTATTGTTCTTGTTTTGAAATTAACCCAGCGAACAAAGATACCTAAAAAACACATGAAAAGATGGATATGATAATGAGGTTTGTAAAGTGACATGCTTTGATGGATTATTTGCAGGAAGAAAGACTTTTATTCCGTCCTTTGGGTATCAGGTGATTGACAGTGAGCAGAGCATAATGTGGTGATAGGCTGAGTAAAAGAGGAAAAGAATTTCTGACAAATCCAAATTAAGCCGTGAGTTTGACTGTGATGGATCATTTCATGGAAAATGACAATTCCAAAAAAAAAAAAAAACATCTTTGGAGGACTGGTGCCTGAATACATAAAAATGAGAAATAACAGCAAAGAGGTCACCTTCAGTGTTCCCATCCTGTCAGAGCCATGCATGAAGAACCAGAAGCGCAAGTGACACAGGCCGGTGCTGGCAGGGAATGGACTCCTCGTTGTCACCTTGGCAACATCGCCCTCCCGCTGAGAAGCTGAGTGTATGTACAGGAAATTCCCTCCACCACCTTCGGAGATAAATGCGGTACTTCACAATTGCAGCACATTTATGCAAGGTGTGAGTAATATCCCAGTACAATGAATGATGAAGCTGAAACGCTGAAAGAAAAGCCACAGCTAAAGCTTGCTCAACCATCAAATTTCAGCTTTACTGCAGGAAAGAAATCCAATAACTTTCTTCTGCTGGTTCCAATATACATGATATTTAGACAGAGGAAGGCTGTTGTTAAATGCTGTATCCTGCAGCCAAAAGCTGCAGAGAGCTTCTTCAGCTCGGCTAGGTTTGGATATGAGACAGCATGTGTGCAGTGCCAGAACAAAGTAGGAGTTTTCCACATGAGTTAAGAGGGATTTAAGGCCATCACAATCCACAGTGCACAGAAAACCCTGCTCACACCCACAACTGTGATTCTGCTGCTGTGAATCAAAGCATAAAAGTCAAAACAAAGTCTGTGCATCTATCCAGACAAAGCTTGTAGCCCAAGAACGTGGACACACACGTGCTCCATTCTCCTAAAATGTAACTAAGGGATGTGGAGTCATGCCTTTGTCCATGTGGTCGTATTTATTAAGTTGCTCTGTAGTGAGATCACAAGTCCATGCAACCCATCATACATCTTTCCGATCAGTAACCTCAAATAACCAATCGGGAGTAGCGACAGACTCAGCAACCTCGCGTCAGCCAGTACACATCGAGTTACAGCTGCAACTCAGGAGGGAAAGCTGGTTCATTGAGTGCACTGTCACCCATGAAAAATGCTGCTCTGTCCTCAGCTTTATGGTTGTAATGTGGCAGGCAAGGACAAGTGCCTGTTGTGTGTTTTTCCTCCTTGTTTTCTTAAGCAGGTGTTATCAACTTTATTTAACAGTTTTCACCTGTTAAAAGAAACACGCCTGAAGAAGTCACACACTCATTTTCTCTGTCCTTAGCCTGCCAAGAGAGAAGGGGCCGGTACAATTTTATGTTGCACATGAGTCATGTATCCATTATCCACCCTCAACACCAGTAGTTGTTAACTGTGCTGTGGCAGACAGACCAGTAGACCTGTATTTGTGCGCATCTGCACAAAGGAGGAGAAAGGAGGGAGAGGTCCACTTTTGCCTGGATGAGACACCAATATGTATGCTTACATACTGTATGGGTGGGAAAGCATCTCCCATTCCACAACATCCCAAAGTGCTCTACTGAATTTAGATCTGGTGACTGTGGAGGCCCTTTGAGTACAGTCATGGTCATGTTCAAGAAACCAGTTTGACATTATCTGAGCCTTGTGACATGGTGTGCTGGATGCAGCCATCAAACAGGTGCACTATGGTTATAAATAGTTGGATGTGGCCAGCAACAGTACTCAGACTGTGGCTCAATTGGTATTAAGGGACCTAAAATCTATCCCCCACACCATTACACCACCACCAATCTGAACCAATGATACAAGGCAGCCTGGATCCATGCTGTCATGTTATTTATGGCAGATTCTGACCCTACCATCTGAATGCTGCGGCAGAAATCAAGACTCATCAGACCAGGCAACATTGTTCCAATCTTTTAATGTCCAATTTGGGGAGCTTGTGTGAATTGTAGCCTCATTACACTGTTCCTAGCTGACAGCAGTGACACCCAGTGTGGTCTTCTGCTTTTTTTACAGTACTTAAGTGTATGATGTGTTGTACATTCAGACATGCTCTCTGCATACCTTGGTTCTAACAGGTGGTTATTTGAGTTATTGCTGCCTTCCTATCAGCTTGAAGCAGTCTGGCCATTCTCCTCTGACCTCTGGTATCAACAAGACATTTTCACTCAGAGAAATGCCACTAACTGGATATTGACTCTTTTTCAGACCATTTTCTGCAAACCCTAGAGATGGTTGTGTGTGAAAAGCTCAGTAGATCTGCAATTTCTGAAATGCTCAGATCAGCTCATCTGGCACCAACAACCAGGTTATTAAATCATCTTTCTTCCTCATTCTGATGCTTATTTTAAACTTGAGGTTGGCTTTGCCATGTCTATATGCATAAATGCACTGAGTTGCAGCTGTTGGCTGGCTGATGAGATATCTGCATCAACAAGCAGCTGAGCAGGTGTACCTAACAAAGTGGCTGGTGAATGTATTTTCAGACACTCTATAGTACAAGAGTTATTGGTGCAAAGTCTTGCAGAAATTTGGGTTAATGTTGAGGGTAATTGTAGTTTAAGTGCCATTAACCTTTAATTAATCTTTTTTAAACAATATTTGAAGCAGTATTGCTTCACAAGATAAACAAGAACGCTGTTAAGCTCAGTTTGACTCAGACTGATATTGATCAGGAAGTATTTTTAACCCTGCCTTCCTGTCTGTGACACATGGTCCTGTTTTCCAGCTGTCAAGTTGTAATTACAAAGGTGCCGGCAGAGAGCTGAAAACATGGAGGCTGTCAGGAGAATGCAGATGTTGTCTGCTCTTAATTTTGAGAACTTGTTTGTTTGTTTGTTTGTTTTTTGACAGTGTTATTAACTAGACCCTTGAGTGGACATTTAAAGCTGCATTTATGCTCATTTTGTCCATAAACTCAGTCGCCCCAATAAGAAACCATGATGAATGGATACATATATATGATCTTTCCTTATCCAAGAAACTTAGCAAACATTACCATATATGGACTTTATTCTGGCAAGCTAGAAATAAATATTCTCACATACAGCCAGTAAATATTCAGGGCTGCAGTGCACATGTGAAAGCAGCTAATGAAATCTATTTAACATTTCTGGAAGGTGTTGACAAATGATGCTGTCCTGCTGGCAGAAGGATCAGAGAAGATGCTAATATTGTCATTCTGGATGTCAAGAGATTGCCACAAGAATGGCAGCAAACCCAGAACTGAGTATTGCTGCGATTCCCTCGAAAAAAATAAATAAGAGACAAGTGAGGGGGAAAAAAATACAATGAGCTTTAACACAGGCTTTTCAGATTATGAAAGGAAATATGCTCAGAGGGAAATAATGAAGGTAACGCTCAAAAATCAAATCTACTTTCATGAATGTTGACGTGTAAGTGGAACCACCAAAGGTTTTTTTAAAAAAAAGCGTTAGACTAAACAAAGTACGACACACTTGCCTCACTTGGATGTCCCCAGCAAGTTTTGTGTCATTTGTTATGTAGCAAGCAGCTTCTCTGAGACAAGTAAAAAAAACATCAAAATACACCAGTGGAGTACTTACAGTACTGTATGTATTTTGTGTTGTAGAACAAAACATCATATTAACTTAAGACTTTATTTCAGGAATCTAAAAAACCCAATAAAAAAACACTTACTTTGAGATAAGAGAAGCAGAACTATAAAATGCTAACATTTCCTAGTTGTAGGACTGCTTCCTGCAGAACCTTGTTGTATATGATCATATCATTTGAGGAGACAGGTTTGGGAGGAGAGCGGCTGCAGACCTTGACTGTGGTCAGTGATTGGTCCAGCCCCTGGCGTCTCGGTCATGTGACCGATCCTCCAATCAAAGTCATCATCGGTGTCTTGAGAAAGCTGGCATCTCTCTTTCCACTGGTCTTCCTTCATGTTGAAGTTACAAGCACCTGGCAAGCTAATTATTTTGTCTGCAAGAAAGAACGATTAAGGGAAAAGTTTGCAGTACTGAATCAAAGCTGCCTTCCTGCTCTGCATAAAGAGAGCTGTTCCTCATTTATACTCACCGCAGTCTGTTTCATCGGATTCATCAGCACAGTCGGCCTTGCTGTCGCACACCAGGTGGGACTCAATGCAGTGGCCGCTGCGACACACAAAGTCTGTTGGTGCAGGACAACCAACAACCTCCACAGCACCTAAGCATCCAGATAATTATTGACATTCATCAAAAGGGGAAATAATTATCATTTCTGTTATTCTTCATCAATTAATCTTTTTTTTTTAGGATGACCCTGTTTGTGAAGAACCTCACTCCCATTTTCTAATCCAGAGGAATTAAATCTGGCATTAGATGAAATCCTACGCTGAGCAATTTATTATTAAAACACAGACTTCCTGTGCTCGGCACCAAAGAACAGCAGCGGCGATGATGGTAAACAAAAGCAGACACAGGCCTGTCAGGGAAATCAAAGCCTCCTTCCTCCTGCTCCGCCTTGTTTGAGATGGAACAGAGAGGAAGGAAAACAGATCAGGTGGATCGCAGACAGCACACATACAACATTGTGCACATCTGTGTGGATGTGTGTGTATGGTTAAACTTCAAAGGCAGCAACATTAAATGATTACTGCAATGAGGAAAAAGTTGAATTTTACTCGAGGAGGTCAGCGGGGTTCAAACCCATCATATAATAAACTGAAAATCTATTTTATCATGCACTAAAAGTTGATGAAAGTTGTCTTTCTGCATCATTTGGGTTTTGGGCAGACAATTCATCTGCTTGTGTGTCTGTAGTCTGTTTTGATCTATGGCTCCACTTGTTCTCCTGTATATGTTTGTCTACATGTGTACACTGGAGATGGAGAGGGCCTTGGCAGAGCAGGGTACATCCCACATGGTGTCCAGCCTTGTGCCAGGTCCTGTTTAATGTGGAACATCTGTCTCGGACATAAATTTCAAACGGCGTCTGTCAGCGACTGTCATCCCGCAGAAAATCAAACCTACCAGTTCTGCCTCTGTGTGTGTGTGTGTGTGTGTGTCAGCAACAGAATCAATTTCATACCAAAGCTTATCAGCTGGAAAGATCATGAAATAATTTCCCAGCATAGTTATATCTCGCTTGTGAAGCTTATTGGAAGAATACTTTGATAAAAAGAAAGCACAGAAAGCAAGGGAGACATTTCAAGTCATTTAGTCAACATTATAAAATGCAGGCTGAACTCTTTTTTTGAGTTATTTTATGGGTCACTGCAGCTGCTGTAATTATTTTGTTGCATTAAGGCACACGATGCACAACATACGAGTTTACATCGTCCACTGCTATACTTTAATCTTACATTTAAAGTATAGCATGGGTTCATGGGTTCAGCTACTTTCAAAGACAAGATTAAGGATATTCTCCAGACTTCATCAGGCATGAGCTGGTATGAACCCAAAGTTAATAATAGATATTTTCCCCCTACTTTTAAAAAGTTTAGTTAAATTAAAGCTGCTTTTTAAATTTAAGAAGCAATAAGAAAGATTTGTACTGCCACTGTGCACAAAGCGACAGTAATATATGGGCAGAGGTTCGCCGAGTGCCAGCGAGTCTGTGATTACTTTGCCAGGTGGTGAGATTTCTGGCTTTTAAAACCTTTCCACTCTACTGCTCCTTCTTTGGACAATGAAATTTAAAGACCTTTCCTATCTGCTCTGCTCACCTACAATACTGCCTGCAGCTTCATTCAGTTTAAAAAAAAAACAACTTCAGATAGTGTGCGAAGGTGCTTTTTTGCATTATTTATCATTTACTTTTGTTGGTTGGCTTTCATCTACCTGACTAGTTACAGTCTCTTACAGAGATAAAAAGGATGACTTCCAACACGGATTCTGCAGTTCATACTTATTTAGTGAATTACTTTTGCACTCTACCATCCAATACAATGGCACGTATTTGAAATATAATATAACTAAAAAAATCACCATCTGGATTTAACTAAGTAAATGGGTAAAAGCATTCCATAGGATTTTAGTTTTAGATTCAGGAATGTTATGTGCCCCCAAAAAATAAGGTAAGCTGACTACAGGAATATAATGAATGACCAGGTTTTTCCAGCAATGAATTTTTTTCTTGCTTGATGACAGGAGCATATTCCAAGATGACAATGCCGGGACTCATTGGGCTGAAACTGTGAGCGAGTGGTTCGGGGAGCGTGAGACGTCATTTTCACACTTGGATTGGCGGCCGCACGGTTCAGACCTGAACCCCACTGAGAATCTTTGGGATACGCTGGAGAAGGCTTCACGCGGCACTTATGACTCTTTCATCATAAATACAAGATCTTGATGAAAAATCAGTGCCACTCTGGATAGGAATAAATGTGGTGTCACATATGCTTATCGAATGTGTGCCATCATCAAAGATAAAGGCCTTCCAACAAAATATTAGTGTGTGTTACTTTTTTTGGGACTGCGTTGTGTATAAAGCAATTCTGTCTCTGCCCGTTGCTTTGCACCTTATAGCTGGTCACAAGCCAACATTCGAGGGTCTGCAGCTTTATTTCTCTCTCTGTTATACAGTATGTCAGTTAATGGGGTATTTTTCATCCTTTTTTTGTCAATGGTACATTGTTGAATTTCACTAAGAACCCATGGTCGCCACATTGCTGCTATCTCTCCATGTGTTTGTGTTTGGTAAGTCATTTTAAATTCTGTTTTTGCTTTGCTGATTTTGAAATAGTTTACTTGGCTTTTATTATTTTATTAATTGTATTAAAATGACACTTTATTTATTTTATTGTGTTTATTTAGATTTTTCTTTATTAAAATGTATTTATTTTGCTATAGTGTATTTTATTTTATTTACCTATATGTCTTTATATATTTAATCTGTTGTTTTTCTTGTTTTTAACTTCAGGTTTTAAAATTGTTTTAACTGCAATAATAATAAAAAAATGAAATACCCAAATTAATTAATGGACTCAAATTTTACTGTCTGGTTTTATTTACCTCGCTGAAGTCCTGAAATGTTTTAATGCTCACTGAAAAAAAATCATGCTGGATATCTATATTGATAAGGACTGGGCAATGTGCTAGTAATAAAAGGATGCCTCATTGTTTAATGGAAATGAAAATGTTCACCCTATATGACCTTATACAAACTTGTATGCATGCCGGACAATGTTGGTGCATGTGCCTAAGAAGATGACAGATGGTGTCCTGGGTGATCTCCCAGATCTGGACCAGGGCATCACTGAGCTTCAGAACAGTTTGAGGTACCACCTGGAGGCGTTGGAGGGACAGATAATAATGTCCCAGAGTTGTTCTACTGAATTGGTCAGTCAAGCATGAGGGCTAGTTAGTGGTATCAATTCCTTCATCCTCCAGGAACTGCCTGCATGCTCTCACCACATTCTCATGCACCAGGTGGAACCTAGGACCCACTGCTCCTGCAGATGGTCTTACAATAGGTCCAAGGAAATCATCCTGATACTTAATGGCAGTCAGGGTGTCATTGCCTAGCCTGTAGAGGTCTGTGCGTCCCTCTGTGGCTATATCCTGACCATCACTGACCCACTACTAATCCAGTCATGCTGAACAGTGTTACAGGCAGCATAATAATCTCCACGGCTTCTCCAGAGTCTTTAATGTCTGTCACATGTGCTCAGGGTGAGCCTGCTCTTATCTGTGAAAGGCACAGGGGCGCCAGTGGTGGACCTTCCAATTCTGGTATTCTATGGCAAATGCCAATCTGGCTCCATGGCGCCAGGCAGTGAGCACAGTGCCCATTAGAGGATGTCAGGCCTGCAGGCCACCCTATGAAGTTTATTTGATTGTTTGGTGAAGACATTCACACCAGTAGTCTGCTGGAGGTCATTTTGTGGGGCTCTGGCAGTGCTCATCCTGCTCCTCCTTGCACAAAGGAGCAGATACCGTTCCTGCTGATGGGTTAAAGACCTTCTACAGCCCTGTCCTGTCCCTGTCTCCTGGAATTGCCTCCATGCTCTTGAGACGGTGCTGAGAGACACAGCAAACCTTCTGGCAATGGCAGGTAGTGATGTGCCATCCTTGAGGAGTTGGACTACCTGTGCAACCCCTGTTTAATCCAGGTATCACCTCATGCTACCAGTAATAACGTTGACCTTAGCCAAATGCAAAACCAGTGAAAAACAGTCAGAAAAGATGACTGCTACTTAACTGACCAGATCAGTATCCCAGAAGTTGAATCAACTTGATGCTATGCTCTGATTAAAAAAGTGTTCCTTTAATTTTTTTGAGCAATGTATTATACATTATTATCAGATGATTTAAATATCAATGATGCCAGATGCTAGATAAAAAATATATAGGGCCACCAAAATTGATGCATGGCCGATAGATGTATAAAATCTCATGGTAACTAGTTCAATACTTAAAATAGTTTATTTAAAAAAGTCACAATTTATTTTCTAAGGATCATGAATGTCTGCATCAGTTTTCATGGCAGTCCATTGAGCTATTGTCATATTTCATGTCTCACAGTGGAGGAGGACAGAGTTACAATGCCATCCCCAGAACTCACATGATTAAGACTTTAGAAAAGGTCTGTGGTACTGCCTGGAGTTCCACTCCCCTATCAAAATGTACCAATGAAAAGACACTGTAAATTACATTTAATTATAAAAATAACCAAAAAATGTTTTGGAGCAAAACACTCTTAAAGAAAAGTGTGTATTGTTTGTGCATGTTACCTACTTGGGGAACAGTCTATGAACTGCAGGTCATCCAAGGCTGCTCCACCGCTCACGTCCCTTAAGCGTACTCCCTCGAATATAACCTCAAAGTTCCTGAGCTTCCTCAGGGGGATCTCTGCTCGGTTCCACTTATTGCCCTGATGTCCTGTTTTATTCCACACCTCGATTAAACTGTTCTCCATCTGTGGAGAAGAGCAGCGATGAAAAAAAAGAGCATCATGTGGTAGCATTTCGCATACCGCTCTGGAGCTGGAACATCATTTCAAAGAGTTACAGCAGTGATTATTGTCAGAAAATGATTTTTCAAACTTTGAGCAGGGCCAGAGCCTTCTAAAAGAAATTGTAAAGGCTTATTAGCATTAGCATAACATAGGAGTAATCAGTCCCCTGCCTTGAAACCTGCTGCTCAGATGGAAACCCCGCTTTCTGAGTTATGGCAATGGGTTTCTCTCATGTCACATATGGAACATATTAAAAGACAAACTGACGTGTATCCCTCCGTAAGCCCACTATGCCTTTTCCCATGGTACTTGCCAGGCACTAAATCATGACTAATACAGCTTTGAAACAGCAAATGTGAGTTTGAAATGGGTTTAATGGATGTGCGTCTTTACGAGCCGGCATCTCATCGCTGGTTTTTATTGTCATGTCAAAAGCATCAGTAGTACATTTATAAAGTTGTATCACTTGATATTAAAATGAAATACTTTTGGCGGAGGGGTAACAAAAACTAGAGAGCTGATGGTGAAGGTAGTAGAAAATGTCCTAATATTAGATTTTAACAATACCCTAGTTGAGAAGTTCAAATCCTCACAAATGAAACCTGAAAAAAATGTTTGGAATTTTTACTTAAATTTCGCACCTAGATCATGTAACAAAACCATCTGTTTTAATTTTAAATTATGTACATCAATTAAATTGCATACAGCTCAGAAACATGTTTTTAGCTGGTTTGACAACTGCTAAAAAGCTGGTTGCCGCAAGGTGGAAATTTCACTTGCTCGGCAACGGCTGCTCGCACACATGGATGTTGTTTATCTCGAACTGTCCACAGGCCGAATCCATGCAGCTAAAGAAGAGGCAGTTACACTTTGGGCCCAAGTAGTGGAGGATCTTTGGTTAAGTGCCTCCTTATCCTTTGCTCTCTGGCTGCTCATCTCCCCCTTTCTCTCCCTGTTTCTCCTCTCTTGCCTCCTTCTGGACCATTTTGTTTTGTTTTCCTTCTTTCTTTTTAATTGTATCTTTTTTGATATTAATGCTTACATATTATGTTTGTGTAAAGGCAATAAAAAAATGTATTACAAAAAAAACAAGCAATCTGCCAGTGCAGTAAAAGCAAAGCTGTATAGAAAAACACACAATGGAACACCATCATTCATGGATTGGTCTTCTCAGCAACAATATTAAAACAGAGTGGGATCGTCCTGGCAGAGAACAGAACAAAAGGCAACCGACATCCACAGGAGAGCTTTGAATGTCCTTTAAGAACCCTGGAGTACTATTCCTGAAGACTTCTTAAAGAGATTAGAGGAAAGCAGCATAAGAAAGTTCAGGCTGTGCTGAAGAACAAAGGTTGTCACACCAAATATTTCACTTTCACGCTGGTTTGAATTGTACAGACTGTTTTGGCTTATATCCTGTACTTCTCTGCATGGTTGCACGTTTCAATATAAAGAAATAAAGGGTGGCTTTTGCACAGTACTGTCTACTCTGCTTGGTTTCAGCTGTAAGGATATCAGAGCTGTAGTTTGAGCTCTATCAAAGCTTCAGGTCGGTACAGAGAAGGGGGTTTTAATGGTGGAACATATAGATTTAACTACCTATCCTGCTGAAGCTCATGAGTCTGATATTAATACTGCTGTAATTCTAATAATTTATGACAGCTTCTCCATCCCCCGGTCTTTGTAAAGGTGACAGGAAAAAAACCTGCAGGTCTAGAGCTTCACACAATTAACTCGGTTTTAAGGGCAGTGCTGCAGTGGGAATCAATCGCAGGTGAGTGAAACATCCTGGACATCTCAGGCGAACAAGTAAACATTAGCTGTAACAAAATAAGGCAGCAAATATGCTGCACTTGAGGTTGCTATATGTGACCAGGGGGTCGACTGCAGTGAAAAGAAACCTGGTGTAATATACTCAAAAGCAGAGGACAAGCAATGTCACTTTCTACTCTGCAGTTTGAAAGCCTATTAAAATGCACCCTTGGGTGAGGCTTGCACAGACTGTCTTCTCTCTTTATGCCAGTGGACCCCTGGCTTGAAATAATCTTGTTACTGTGAGAGTAGAGCATACATTAATAGGCAGCGTTACAGCAGGACTTACCCAGATTTATGCCACAGAAAAAAGGCTCAATCCATGAAGGCAAGCCAGAGAGAGAGCGACAAGTGCACGACACAGGCATACGTAGCTCACATTTGATGCCTGGGTGGCATATCAGTCGAGGCATTTATTCGATCAATTTGAAGCTTCATTTCCTGAGCTTGCTGTCAAGGCAGTGTGGCCGTCAATTTGGTTTGCTCAAAGTGAGGAGATGATACATATTTGCATAATTTCTTTTTATTATCCCTCAGTAAAAGTCAGGAGGGCGAGAAAAAGAACAAAGAAACAAAGTTGTGCTCGCAACAAAATGCTTCTTTTATTGAAACTTTGAAATCCTCGATGTCTTAACCATGTACTGAATGTCCCACAAAGCTAAAATCCAATTTGTATTCATGGCTTTTTCATTTTAGAAAACTGCTGGCAGCTGGTTTTTGTGTCAAATTACCTTCTATTCAATGCACATTCACGTTTTTCTACTCAGTCTAAGCTTACTTAAAAAAAACATTTTAATGTTTCACTGGGGAGAGATTTGGATTTTATTTTCATGTCAAGAAACATGCACAAATGATTAGCCTCTTCACGCTATATTTTACTCGGGTAGAACATCCTCTCTGTGGCTGACTGTGAGATGTTTGGCTCACCATAATGGCAGGCTACATATGAACCCACAACACCATATATAACTATATTAATGAGCAAATAGCTAGCTATGTAGTAATTTTGCTGTCATCGTTACGGTAGGCTGATTCCAAATGCATCAGTCAGTAAGGCAAACAAACAGCCTATTATGAAAAATGCATGACAAGGAAAGTAAAATATTTCTTGCATGAAAAGGGGAAAGAATGCATCTTTCCAAGATGAAATTTTTATACTGTTGAGACAGCCAAGAAAATGGGGATGCAGTTTGATATAAAAACAGAGTTCAGTACAATACAGTCTTTTCATGTAGATGCTGAAAATGTGTTTATAGTTTTCCTTCCTTTAAAAAAAAAATGTAAAAAAGGATTTTTGTTCCATGACCAACATTTTGGCAGAGTTATAATTAAGTTTGCATGGTGCTTTGTTACCATAAGCACTTTCTGTTTTGACCAAAATTATTTTTTAATCACTTTACTGCATTTTTACTCACTTCAGCTTCTTCCAGCAGACCAGAAACCTGTACCATGAAGTAAAATTTGGGCTTCTCCAGGTGCAGACAGGGCTAGTCTTAGATTTTTAGCATTGCGAAGGCGGCTTGCGTCTTACTGCCAGATATCACCACCATCACCAGCAGACCTACCTGCTCCAGAGCAGATTATGTTCTAGATTAGAGATGAATAGGTACAAAATCATCATCTACAGCCCATTTAGTTCTCCAGAAATATTCTGTAGGGTGGTCTAAAGTTTTTAATAGTTTTTCCTTCAGGAGTATTAGCGAGTAATATAGATTCTTAGATGGATTTTTATTCTTTTATTTTCATTTTTACAACAAATTTATTGCTTTGTATGCTTTGCGATCTTGAAATAGGGCACTTGTGGACCTTATATCAAACTTTATATAACATTTTTCAAGTAGACTAAACCTGTGTTTGAATTCTGTTCATAATTCATTCTTTAGGCTGTGCTCAGACCCCTGAACACCACCATGGCTGCATCTGGAAGAATAAAAGCTATAAACTATTTTATGCCTATTGAAACACTCGTGTTTTGGACAACTTCATTTTTTCCTAATATTAGATTTATCCATGTTAGTGATTGGTCAGATGCTGCCTGCATCACCCCTTTAACATGAATGTGCTTGTAGCCAGATTGATAAACCTAGTTATGTTACTGAGTTGATAACTACCCCTGAGTGACTGCTTAACCTGATTGCCATCCTGGTTATGTTGAACATGCGTCACAGTACAGGACCCAGATCTGTTCTGAGTTATATTTCAGTGTAAATCTAATTATTATCCCGAAAATACTAGATATTTTATGTTGGGGCTAATAAAACCAGCATTTCTGAGGTCCCAGTAACCCTTCTCATATGAACAAAAGCTTAAAATGGTGCATCCACTTTGTGCCCTTGCCCCTTTATTTTTTTATTTTTTACTGTTGGCTTTAGATTTCATGCCCATTTGACAAGGCATTCTTCTAATTATCTCTGAATACATGTATACAGTCAACGACAGGACATGCATGTAGACACATTACAAGCAGTGTTGTTGGAAGTTTAAAGATTGGCAGGTACATTAATGCTACTTAATTCACTCCGAGACCCCCATCTTTATTCAGTTTGCTCTGCTGCTGAGGACAGACACTTCATTAGTGTGATGACTAATGACTAAAGAAGCTGTTCACAGGACTGCTGATATAAATAGACCAGCCTATTGAGCCCCTTGTGAACTTGCCAGGTAAATATAATCCCCTCCCTCTGATTCTCATTATCATAACTCTCTTCGTTCTTCAGCCACCCTTTAAGGATGCACGGCTTGCACTGTATTTACACTATGAGGCTTACAGAGTGTCCTTGCCTGTGCAAATGTGTGTGTATCTGTTTGTATTTATGTAGCTGCAACATCCAGGCTATAAAAGTGCTCTAATGATATAAATTATAACACAAAGAAATTGTCTGTGAGTGCTTCTGTCTTTGAACCTTCTAGGTCATACATGCACTTATCATCATTTATGCATCATGGGAAGCTATAGCCACGTAATGCTGGGAGCCTATGGGTTTTATCTCCCTGTCACTCTGTCGCACAGACATACACACACACACACACACACACACACACACACACTTTATTGACTGCCTAAAATCATACAGGGTGGCCTCTGACCTCTCCACCCACTATGACTGTCTCTCTAAGTGTAAATGAGTCCAGCGCCTCATTTTAAAGTAAAGAGATGACCTTCTTTAAAAGGGCAAATTTTACATTTTCAATCCATATGTGAAAGCGGGTGGACATGTAAAAATAGACCACATGCATTTATCATCTCCTGCCTCTCGCAGAGCCACATAATCAATCCAACAGCCAGCTGGATGACTGGAAGACTGGGCAAATCCCATCACAATAGCAGTATCCAGTCTACAGCTGGCTTTAATGGAGAATCAATAGCCCAGACTATTTGTCAAATGATTGAAAGGAAAAAAGCATTAATAAGTATAATTTGTCCATTCAGGGCTTCCAAGATAAGCATATGAGCAGTGAATATGTTTTTAATTTAATACTCAGTCGCTATCATTCAGTGTATTTTAGTTTTTGTTCACAAATCCTCAAACCAATCCTATTTGCAGTACATTTAATTTCACCACAAGCCCAAAGGATCCAACCAATGCTTTATTAGAGATCTCAAACATATTTGTATTTTCATATTTTTATTGTTAAAAGGTTAAAGTAGCGAGAACATGTAGTTTTTACTTAGATGTTGAAACTGTGTATCTCCGTGGCAGAAAGGAACAAGCTCCATCTTGCTTTTCTTCTGTTTCTTGTGTTTTGTTTTTCCCATTGCTATTGTATGTTGTTTACCCCCGTCTGAGTCTCTAATTGTTTCCTCTAAGTGTGCATTCCAGTATTGTGCCATTTTTTGGCAGTCATTTCCCGTTTTATTTGGGTAATTCTTTGTGCGTATTGGGTGTTTTATTTCCTTTTATTTTGTGCTTTTGTGATTGCCTGCTTCTGTGTGTGTAGTTTCTCAGGTCATCTTAGTAGCTGGGTTTCAGTTATTGCACCCATTCGATGCCTTTTCTCTTTGGATGTTTTGTTTGTTGTTGGGGGGGGGGGGTTGGATGGTTGCACTCCTAAATCTTTAAATCTCTAAATCTTTCAGGTTCCTTCAATTTTAGTACCCTCCCAACTTATTTGTCACTAGTTAGCTTTCTTTTGTTACCAAAATCTGTCTGCCATGTGTGTTTGAATTTGGATCTGCTTTCAACTGAACTTGAACAGTCAATGATATGTAGATACTTAAAGGAGTACTACAGTACTTCCTGCTGTGAGGACCAAAAAAAATAAATACATTTCTAAAGCACACACAAGCATGCATCGAAAATCTAACAAGTGCTGCACATGAAGGAAAATGATCAACTACACATTCCTACAGTGGAATGAGTCTTGTCAAGTGCAACACCAGCACCTTTTGCTTGACTCATGCCTGATATGGTTAAATGAAGTTGAGAGTACACAAACTACAGGATTGAGGCTAATCCCAGCAGAGTTTATATAGCAGAAAGGTCCAAGAAGAAAATTTAATACCCTCAGAATCAGCCATGCATATACAACGATGGCTGAATGCCTAACCAGGAAGAAGAACGCCCTCCTAAGTAGTCAAGTAATCATGCCTACCTCTGAGTGATCATAACCATAGCTTGACTTATCATGACTGCGTGCAGAGTTAGCCCATATCTGAATCTACATGCACTCCTGCAGATACTTTACCTTGATCAGAAGCCGGATGGTTCCTGAGGCCTTGTGGGAAATGTAGTACCAGAAGGAGAGCTTGCAGAAGGCGCTTGACTCTTTCCACATGGAGGTTCTAAAATGAGCTTTGTCGCCTTTCAGTCCCACCGGTGTTGCTTCCATATAGATAAAATGCCCTAAAGGGAGAGAATAGTGGAAAAGTGGTGAAGGAGAAGGGCACTGAGCCAGCAAACGAGCAGAGAGGTTGATAACTATCGCTGCATGGGCAGCTCTGACAAATCACAGGAAGGTCACAAAATGTGTTGGGGGAATGAGGGCCAAGAGTCATGCAGTAATCTCTGACACATCTTCTAATGTCTCACTACCTTTTGGCACCGGGGAGCACTCAACATTTCTCAGTTAAGTCGAGAAGGCAGAAAGCAGGAAAAGGAATTAATAAAAAAATAAAGTATATACTGTATATATGTCTTCCCTTCTGCAGAAAGGGCAAAGTACACTCAGCATTACCGTTATTAATGGTGATAATCTTAGAAAAATATTCAGCTTTTCTATTGTTATGACTGAATTTTTGTTTTTCATGGAATCAAACTCGGTTTTTAGGGTTTAAGTCTTTCAGCAGAATATTAACATTCACTCAACCGCCCTGGATTTAAGTTGCCTTTTAAAGAAATGATGCAGCATGTAATCCAGTGTTCCCACAGCTCTATCAGAACTGCATTAAGACGTTTACTGTGAAGCAGTTAGTGGCAGAATAATATATTTCTCACTACAATTTGCAATGAACATGAATGCCTCTGCAAGACATCCTCAATCTTGGTGCTTTTTTGCAGATAAAGTAATGGAAGAAGAAGCCACAGCAGGCTATTCTTCTTCTTCAGCTCCTCCTCTGTAACAAACTCCCTTTTCTCTGCCTTGTTGTCTAGTTACAGCTGTTATTCCTGACTGACTTCTTTATTAGAACAATGGCTGTCTGGTTGCACAGTAAACAGGCTCAGCAAAACCTTTTTGGCTGTTTTTCAGCAAAAAGCTGACGGATCGTCCACAAAGATACGTGCACTCCCTGCATGTATCTTAAAAATAAAATGTATATGTTTAAAGCCAAAAATTGGGGAATGGTGGGTAAAAATACACCCCACCAGAGCTTGCAGGAGGATGCTGGGGTGGTAGAAGGCATCGAGAGATGGGAAATTGGCTTTACTCCATCAACCAGAAGTACCACTAAATCAACTACAGCTGAAATCTTTTGCACCTCCCTAAGAGTGAGGGGTCTGGACACAGGACCTCTGGGGAGTGTCCTGTGGTGACTGCAATGTTGGCAGCGCTGCAAATACAATGTTTGCAGTACATCTTTTGGGCTAAGTTTGATTGGGGATGTAGCCTCCATGGATCAATCAAATCACACAATATGCTCATTAAGATCAGGATCTGGGAAGCATGGAGGCTGGGTCAGGGCATCTGCCTTTTTGGAGCTTTTAATAAAAAGCTACTTTCAGCTGTTCCCTTGTCACAAGGGGTTGCCACAGTGGGTAGCTCTGCATGTTTAGATTTGGCAGAGTTTTATGCTGGATGCCCTTCCTGACGCAACCCCAAAGGGGATTTGTGTCTCTGTCTGGAATTGAACCAGCGATCTTTTGCTTGAAAAGCGAATGTGTTAACTAATGATTAGAACAAAATAAAAGGATCTTCTGCTTTGAAGTCCGTTTCTTATCCGACTAAGCAAACCAACTGACGCCAAGTTAGCTTCACCTCAGGGCACTAATGGGAACACTGGAAGCAGAGATACAGACAAAGTTCACCATGCAAGAAATGACAGCTAATTTTAACTTAAACTGCATAATTACTAAACATATAAGATGACAATGAATTGCCACATTAAAAAGCACAGACACGTGCATTTGTTGTTTTACTTTAAGCATGTGAACAGTAGTTCTCGCTCTTTAAAAGAAACTCTGACTGGAGCACTATGGTATTTGGAAAAAACAAATCAGAATCTAGTTTTGACTGGGAAAATAATATCAACTATGTTTGCTCTGTTGCCATGACGCACTGGTGGATAGGCTACTCTGCTTGCAACAATATTAAGGTAGGTGATACATGTAGGAGTCTGCATTACAAGAATGTGATAAGTAATTCATGTACATTGCTTTTTTTAACCATGCACAAAGGAAAGTGGAATTTCAGCCTTGAATAAATCACGGGGTGCACTTTCACATACTGAGAAGTAGCTCATTGATTTTGTCTCTGAAGTTACAAAAGCATGAATTAAACATTGTGGAGACACATTTGGCCATAACAGGTAAAATTTGAAAAATCATTCAGTCTGATTACACAAAGCTACTCACAAGCGCAGATGCACCTGCTCAATTATGCAATGGTGATTGCATAAAGGAGGAGGCTAGAGAATGTTTCTTTTTAGCAATAAACAGTTGTTAAAAAATATTCTACAACTTTAAATTTGTACATAGTTTAGACTCTTTTAGTGTACCGACACATACCACTCTCATCCATCAGTGTGTGATCATATGGAGGCCTTATACTTTGGACAGATCCAGTACCCAGTACCCAATCAAAATTATCAGCCAGGGAGCTCTTCCAGCCACAGTGTCCGTTCTCAAAGTTGCAGGAAGTCCCACAATCCTTTTCATCGGTTCCATCACCACAGTCATCTGTGAAATCACAGCTCTGCCCTGGAGAAAAACACTTGCCATTTTCACAAGGCAGGAAGCCTGAAGGACAGGACCCTGGAAATAAAACACACAGATGAACTCTAACTCAGTGGATGTATATGTTCTTAAACGTACAGAAAAGCACATGGCAGGTTTCCAATCTTCCTGTGTGTGGAGTGGAGTGATGCCAAGCTGGGCTGAGATGTCTTTACTGTGATGGCCAGAGCATAATGTCCACTGTCTCTACTTTAACTATTCAGTGACCCCTATGGTTGGCCTCATTGTTATCAGTATTGAACTAATGCAGGATAAGAGTGACATCTCAGAATAACTTTGTATGCGCAGTGAAACTTCCCCCCTAAAAGGACAGGCAGAGTCGAATGATGCCAGCCATTTTCTTTCTCAACAAAGCTCACAAGTTCTGCTTCATGCCCTGGTCACCTCTCGTTTGGATTACTGTAATCCTATTCTCTCTGGTCTTCCCAAAAATGCATTAATCATCTCCAAATTGAACAGAACTCTGCAGCAGGGATTATCACCTGCACTGATTGCATTACACCTCTCCTCATCCATCTTCACCGGCTCCCCATCCTTCAATGCATCCAGTGCAAGTTTCTGCTCCTCACTTTCAAAGCCCTCCATGACTTGGCCCTTCATATCTCACAGAGTTCCTTCGTCCTCACATTCCTTCTCTTGCTCTTTGTTCAGCCTCAGCTGCTCTCCTGACTTCTCCTTGTTTTAGACTTAGCCTTCAGCTACTCCGCTCCTCATCTCTGGGAACTCATTACCACTTGGCCTGTCAGATAGGATTATTATACAGTTTAAAATCACACCTCAAAACCCAATTGTTACCATCAGCATATCAACTATAACCCATATATGTTTTGTTATTTTTTTTGTTTGTTTTTTTTTTTTTGGGGGGGGGGGGTTTTTGTTTTTTTTTTTTTTTGGCTTTTTCTTTAACCCCCCCCCACCAGCAAAAAGCAGAAGGCCAGACCCACGGGAACACCACAAAAACCCCCCCCCCTCCCACTCC
>VUQK01017749.1:28856-61495 GCA_015106715.1 Bujurquina vittata
GTATGGTGGCAGCGTGGTGGTGTTTCTTGGGTGGGGGGCTAGGTGGGTGGGGGGGTTGTAGATCATGTTAATTTTGGGATGTAAGGCTACCTTGAATGTTTTGAAAAGAGACAACAAATGCAATTTATTGCTATTGCTATTATTATTAAGCTCCCACAACATAACACAGTCTCTGGCTCCACTCACTGTAGAGGTTAAGAGTTCATCTTTATCTCCATATTTCTCCACTTGCTTTCACACATTTGTCCAGTGTATAGGCTCTTTGTTTTTCCCATACAAAACAGATATAAGAACCAGATGTCAGGAAGTCATTGCTTCTGGCCAAGAAATAGTACAGCATGCAAAACTAAAAATTGTTTTCCTGAAACTACATGTTAGTTTGTGAGATTATGTGCAACGCTAACAGGCTGGTGCTATTAGTTAATATTTAAAGTAAACCAATTTGTGCATTTCCTAAAATATCAAGCTATTATTTTAAGAACTACAAAGAGTAATAACAATTCTGTGCATAAAATACTTCTTTTCAGCAAAATAACCAAAATAACTACTGTGTGCTTCACCAGATTAAACAGCACCACATGAGTTGAGCATTAACTTCGGGGCATAAGTAGTCAACTCAAGGGTGGGGGACCATTTGCATGCAGTATCGGGGGGTCTTTAAGAGGCTTAGGAAGACAAAAGGGCATGGGGCTATAAGCCCGAAACACTGTATCATTGGGTGGCTGTGCTGGAGAAGGCTGGAATCTGCTGCTCTCGAAGCCAAACATTCCAGTTTGGTCAGTGCTTGGCTTTAGGGAGAGTTAGAAAGTAAGATGAGGCGTGATGAAGAGGGGTGGTCCTTGTAATTAAAGGAGAGAAAGGGGTATAAGTCCTTCCTAATCCTTTGTTCCTCTTCAGATGCACAGGACCGTAAGCAATGTGCCCCACAAAGGCACATAGGAAGCCAGGAAGCCACAGCTCCTGGCTGCTTTGCTGCATAGTGAGGCTGGAGGTGGATTCATTTCAAAGAACAGCTAAAGGCATACCGCTAAACCCACAAGAGTGGCTACCTCTCTGCTCCTGTGAATGCACATTAATTCATTTGTCCTCATTAATTCCAGCTTATATCTTGTTACGTGGATAACTTTAGAGTTGAAGGCTGCTGGCAATGTCACCTTCTCACCAGGGGCCTGATGTCCTCACACACAGTATGTGGGCAGGCACCCTGGGTGGCATACTGCCCCCTGGTGCAGGAATTTTGCTCAAGATGACTATTAAAGTTTTAATCACAACGATTTATTTCAGGATATGAAGTTTAATGGGTAAAATGTAGCAGGTCACCCAGCCATTAAAACATGTTAGATAATCCACTGGAACAGTGTCCTATTTTTATCTCACACATCTTTTACTGTTTTCATTTATTTGTACATTATTCAGAATGAATTAGAAACACCTTACAGTAAAACTTGGATCTTTATTACTGAAATTACATACGGCTGACCATATCCCCAACAACTGAAAACTATGATCTTGAAGATGTCAGAGCCATTGACTGGGCGTGAATGGAGTGCTAAGTATTAAAGTGTAGATGACCCCAAATGTTCCAGTTCATAGCTTTTTTTCATTTACAGAAAGATCAACAATACAGAAAAAAGCATTACTAAAGATTTTTAATGGAAAACTTATTTCATGAGAATTTTCCCAGTTCTAATGAAAGTCGAAAGTAATAAAGGTTTTCAGCTGCTGGCAAATTTTTGCTGCTTATTTTAAAAGGCTCAACAGTGACTCAAACACAAATGAGAAAACATTAGCTTAGCCGATCAGCTTAAATCTGAGGGCATTTAGTTTTTTCTCCTTTACACACACTCACATGCATCCTGCTGTACAGCTGCATACACAAAACTCTTATCACTATTTTTTTATAAGTTCAGATATTTTTCAGGCACAGCCATAAAACAAGTGCATGTTGAGGGTAAATGCAGTCGGTCTTTCTGCTCTATCATGTGACGGTATTATATAGATTGAAGCTGTGGGAAGAAAAAGTCCCTGAGGGGGCCGCAGCATATAATTACACTTTCTGCTGTCTCTGCTCTCATCAGTATTACCGCACATCGTCTGCAGCCTCCAGCTGCTGAGACACAAAGAGGAAGGATTTGTGTTTCATCACAGTTCTTCTCCCTCTTGTCTCTTTAATGGCCACGTGGACTTCACCTCGCTGTCAGGGCAGCAGTGTTGCTCCCTGACTTAACCTTCAAGAAACACTTCATATTACTATATTTTTTAGAGTCTCTCTTTCCTGTTTTCACCTTGCTTTATTTGCTCCTTCTTTACTCTTTCAGAAAATGATCCTGTCATGTTTAAAGAAGAAAAACACCTTCTGCCCTTTTTACCCTACAGTAACTTTATTTCTTCTCCAACTGGTAGTTCTATGCACTGGATTTCAGCTATTGCAAGCTCCTCATGTCCTACATTTGAGTATTTAGCACATAATGTATAGTGCATATTGTAAATACATCCATTAAATTGGAATAAATTGAACCTATTATGCTCATTTTCAGCTTCATATAGATATTATCTTATACTGGGCCTTTATGGACCTCAGCTCATCCTCTCTCTCTCTCTCCTTTCCCCTTTAAGACCACCCTTTATTTTAAGTCAACTTCCTTCTGATCAGCTGCCCCTCACAAACAGGAGGTTTGAACAGCCAGACTATGTGCTGGGAGCCAAAAATAGAAAAAAACTGCCTGATACTAAGCATTAAATATCATCATCTACCAGTGTAACTGCATATCTCTGACAGAAAAAAGCATAATAGGTCCCCATTCCAGCACATACAGATATAAAGATGTCCAGACTGAAAGTATGAGTGACCTTCTCAATGTCATCCAAAAGAAATGATTTAGACAAGTTAAATTATAAAGCCTCAAAGGTAGCGGAAATCACAAGTGGCTGTGACCGGCCTAAAGACGGATATAACACTTGAAGATCCCTCTTAATCTAAAACAGTATCAGCAAAGTCACCGAGCAGAGCAGGGGAGTGAGAGGAATGGAAGCATCATTAGCATGCAAACCTGCAGTGGATCTTACCAACGCCACACGACTTTTCTAATAACTGCTGATTAATATTGGAGCATAGCTATTCACTATAGGTGCCAAAACAGACAAACGCAAACAGACAGTGAAGCGAGGAGAGGGGTAAGAGAAAGAGACAGCTGTAAGGACAATCCTACATATCACACTGCAGCTGAATACAAGCCGTCTCCAGCTCAAAATGACAGGCAGCTTCACAGTTTTTATTCCTTTCGGTGCACAGGCAATCAGATTTCCTCTTCTCTCCCAATATCAGCTACAATGGAAAGGCAATACATTTAGTAGGCCAATTATAGCCACAGTGACAATGCCAATAAATCAGCTCTTGTTATTGTCTCTTGCCTTTTAAAGAGTTCCCTCATAAAAAATGTAAGGGATGCAGAGGAACTTCTACTAGCTGAACAACTCCCTGGTATAAAATACAAAGTGTGATGAGTTTGCTTTGGTCCGAGCATCAACTCCATGCCGAGCAAATTTTCAGATTTTTTGTCTTATTTCAAAACATCTTTCTTTTTAAAGATGTCAACAAAGCTCCAATTCAAACTGGATACTATTGCTCAAAAATGTGGTTCAGTGTTTTATAAATGGATTTTTAATCAAGAGTCTCTAATCTAAAACTGAAGATACTGAAGGGCTTAAAAATGCAACCATGCAACATTTTGCAATGTCAGTCCAGGAAAAACCAACAAAATGTGATAGATCTCCGTTTTTAAGAGCTCTAACCTATTTTGGCCTTGCAATCTGGATTAGCTGAGCTTTAGACTTATTTTAATCAGTTCCTCATCAATTCCAGTTTTCATCCCAGCAGCCATTATTAATTCTCTGATTGCCCACATGAGCAAACTATCAAGGTGAAAGTAATCAAAACTATAATTATCTACATCTTAGTAATATCTTTCTGACCAAATAATTTCATTGGGAACTTGAGGCTCTGCTGTTCCGTTCTCCTTCAATGACAGTGATCTTTAAGCGTTTATGATAAAATCCCTCATATAAAACAGGCCTAGAGGGAAACATTTGAACAGCTTCTTTCAGAAAATGAGTACAGTCCCAGAATTCGCCCTGCCACAGTGGAATTAAAAAGTCATTATTATAATGGCCGGGTCTTTTAGAAGCAATAATAAAAACTAATATGTTCCTGCTACACTCTGGCCTTCATCTGGTCATTCAGCCTTTTGCAGAAACACACTGTTTGAGCTGCAGAACAAATAAGCCAGGATTTTATTGCAATGCCTCTTGTTTGGGAAGGAGAGTGCCTTGTTGAATTTAAGTGTTTGCAACTGTGAGATCTGGCCCCTGAGTCATTATTGTATTGAAACTCCCAAAGGTCATCACTTTTATCTAGTAAGAGGACACACATGCAGTGTCTCACTGGATTTTGAAGGCTCATATTAATTCCTTCTTCACAGCAGGCATATGACTTGTCTACCTCAAAGATGGTGGATGTCACACTTCTGTCCCCAAAGAGCCAATCAAGAGCAAACCATGAGCTAGTTGTGGTTTTAACTGTGTTATGGCAGCAATATCTACTCGTTATTGTAGTAAATGTAGATAAGCTTATTAAGTGGTTTTCTTAGCTTATCCATGACACGAATCTGTATGACGTTTTCCCAGTGTGCCACAAACGTGTTGAAATGACCACGTTGAGACCCAGGACTGAGCTGTAGAAGTATAGCTTAGGGGAATCAAATGCTTTTTTCACCAAACTATTAAGCTAAAGTGTTTAATCAGATTTTATTGACAATAGTGTATACTACTACTGTATTCATGCAAAATGCCTGCTTAGGAGGAGATTTATGCATTCTGGTCCGGTCAAAAGACAAGAAAAAAAAATGCATGAATGGAATAAAATGGACTCAATAATTCAAAAAGAGATTCCCCTCTCCTCCTTCAATTATGAAACGGTCTAAACTACAGTAAACCTGAATCTGAAACAGTGGTTCTCATCATAAGCAGGTAGTATGTTAACCAAATTTGCAGTATAGTGAGCTGTATTAATATTTGCTGATGATTACTAAGAAAACAGAACGGATGAGGTTACTGTTAATAGTTTTTTTAGTAGGTGGTCAGCATTTTTACTCCAATGATGGTGAGGGATAGAAAGTGAAAGGATTTCCACAGATATTACAATTCGCCCTGAGGAGCACATGAATGTGTTAATCACATTTGTATTTTGCAGATTTTTAGACCTTTCGCTGGATTGGTGAGAATCAGCAAACTAACTAGGATTCTGTAAAAGTTGTACCTTACCACTGCAGTATAAAAAGGTGCAACTTATGCTTTGACGGTACGTTAAAAGATCTGTTTCCAGGTTGTGTCACTCTTTTTTTCATTTTCTGCTCATAGAGTGGATGCAGACAAGTTGGTGTTCCATGCAAACTAAAGGGGACTGCAGCAATTTGACCAAAGCAATCACAAGGACGTTTTGAACATTTTCCATTTGCATTGCACTTTTTCAAATTTTACTATTGCTCTTTGCAACCTCCTGGAACCACTCGAGAACCATTCGGGGAATGCACATTTTTCACTCGTGTCTGTTGGTTGTATCACGTACAATATGGCGGACAACACTCAAGCAATGCATACATCACGTCATTTGAGAAAAATCTATATTTTCAAAAACCATTTGTGAGAAGGGGCAAATTTATAGAAAACCCCAGTTTGTGTACTATAAACTATCCCTTATGGTGCAATAGGCTTAAGCTGTTGGGGGTGTTCCCATGATGAGTATTAATTTTTCATTCACCAATGTTCACTCTGTTTATACATCACTCTGTATTTAATTATTAGTTATTATTAATCTCTGGCTCTCTTCAACAGTGTGCCTTTTCACCTGGATCCCTCCCCGCATCCCCAACTGGTCTCTGCAGATGACTGCCCCTCCCTGAGCCTGGTTCTGCTGGAGGAAAAGGGGAGTTTTTCCTTCCCACTGTTGCCAAGTACTTGCTCATAGGGAATTGTTTTGATTGCTGAGTTTTCTCTGTAATTACTGTAAGATCTTTACCTTACAATGTGAAGTGCATTGAGTTGACTGTTGTGATTTGGTGCTTTATAAATAAATAAATTGATGGATAAATGAAATTAAATATATATCAAATAAAAGTAAATTGTGCACCTGAAGGAGGTGGAGAAGTGTTATCTGGTGATGTAGCTGAAGAAGCCAGAAGGCAGCCTGGAGAGAAGGTAATATCATCCAGGCAGATGTCAACCTTTGGATTTCGGCCCACCTTGCCCTCAAACATGACCTGGAAGTCTCTGGAGCTGCTCAGCGGGATCTCCTTCATCTGCCAGTAGTTGCCCTGATCTCCCATCAGGGTCAGGAGGAGATGAAGATGGCCTTCACTTTTGCTGAACACGCTAAGGGTCCCAATACCATCTCCAGACATGTGGAAGTTGAAATGCATCTTGGCACAGGAAGAAAATGAGAAACGTGTTAAAAATCAGTACATCAACAGTTTAGTAACTATTAACTCTAATTTTATAGCTATTAAAGTTCTGTTGGGGAATGCTGAAAAATATGTCTCTAATAACTAGTCCTTACTGTAATAAAAATGTCATTTAATTCAATTACTACAACATCTACAACAGTGCTATTTCTAAATAACAGGTTTGGCTCTTTTGAAACTCCTTGCTTGGCACACTGATACCACGTTCTTCTCTGCTTTTCTTTTTCTTGCTGTGGAAAGACAGAAAAAGTACAGGCATGCTAAGGTGATTAAGTTTTAATCCACTCAGTCTGTCACAGGATCGATGCACTTTTCCCTTCAGCCCTTGCCATTATTAAGGCACAGAGAGAAATTGTGTTTCTCCATCACACATCACTGAGGTAGCCATATGTTTTATAGGCTCTCTCTCCAAATGGAGGCATGTTCAGGTGCTACAGCAGCACAACTCCCTCTCGCTTTCAGAGAGAGGGCGAGAGCATTTCTCATTTCCCCATAGCACAGCCCTCCCTTCAGTTTAATTGGAGCCTTTTTGCTAACTGCGTGATTGATTGACAGGTCAGGAGCGGGATAAGACAGACATGACACACAGAGCAAACCAGGCAGTCAATCAAGAAATCATTTCCCAGTAGAGCATCAGGCTGACAGCTGGGAGGGCACACACACGCACACTACCAAGCATACACACTCAGTTTGTAATTGCCTTTTTAGCTACATCACATTTGCACCTGTAATTGTAAGAACAAGAAGGTCAGATACTTGAAATGTTTTTCGTAAGTCTACAGGAATTTCATAATTTTAAGACGTACCTTCATGCACTTTCTTCTGTATGGTTTCTCTGCACTTTTACCACACACATTTATAAATATGAAGCTAAAATCAGCAGCTGTTTTTTTTTATTACAAAAGAGAGTGTTACGCAACACTGAAAGTCAAACATGCATATCTATGAGGTTTACATCCATGGTCATTATACATGTACAGTGCTGTGAAAAAGTCTTGAGCCACCCTTCATTTCTTTATATTTTGCTAGAAAAATGGGAAATAGGTGCAGCAATTCATTAACACATGCAAACACATGTGAATACAGTATGTAAGGCAAAAACAGAGTTTAAACAACTCTTGCAAGCTTGGAAGTCAATATTTGGTATAACCACCTTTATTCCTCCACATAGCCTGAACTCTCTTAGGCAGCTCTCTTCTCTTGTAATTCCTTTAAGTAGTCTCCAGTGATAGGAAGGACTTTCAAGGCTCTTCTTTGGATGTTTGCAGCCTTTTGCTCTGTTCTCTGTCAAGATGATCCCACACTGCTTCAGTAATGTTGAGGTCTGGGCTCTGGCAAGGCCAATCCATGACTGATAGTGTTTCATTGTATGTTGTTTTCTACGTCACTGCACTGGAAGTGTGTTTGGATCATTTTCATGCTGTTGTCAATCAGATGCTTGGTATTCCAGGGTGGATCAAAATCTGACAGTTCTTTTCTCCCTTCATAATTACATCAATTTTGACAAGATCTCCAACACAACTGACTGAAATGCAGCCTCCCAGCATGACAGAGCCTCCACTGTATTTTACAGATGGCTGTAGACACCTCTCCATGCATATTGATGGGAACTTGAACCAAATCTACAAATTTGGATGCACCACTCCATAAGATGAGTTACCACTGGCTTTCATTCCAGTTCTTGTGTAATTTGGCATACCTCAGCCTTTTCTCCCTGTTTCCCTTCCACTGAAACCATTTCTGATGAGGCTTCAGTGAACTGTAGATGGATCAATGGAAACTGCTGCACAGAGTGTTTTTTAGGGCTTCAACTTCTTCATTTGTCTTCATCATGTCTAGTTTTCTCAAGTTTTTTAAGGACACACTATACTGCAACATGGCAATTTTTAATTTATAGGCTGCTAGTAACAAAGTTCCTAAAGTGAAAGTGCAGCCAATGTCCAAAGAAAAACTTTCAAAGACCTTCAAAAAGTCTAGAGAAAGATTGCTCAAGATCACTTAAACTACAAGAAAGCCTGGCTTCTTGGAAGCAAAATATAAAGAAATGAGTGGATGTTCAAGGCTCTTTGACCTTGACCTTGACCTGACCTTGCACTGTGAACTCCTGCTGCTCAGTAGTGGTCCTAATATACAGGCGGTGTTGTCAACTGCCTGAGGAAATGAACTTTCCAAGTAGAGGTAGTGTCCTGAGGAGGTTCTCAGGGTGTGGTCAGTTGATGGCCCAGTTCTAATGGTTGGACTGCTGCTTGCTTTGATCATCCAATCGAAGTCATCCTCTCGGCACTGGCTCCAGGAACAGAGGTCAAACTCAAAACTGCAGCGTCCAATAAAACCCTCTGAAAGATAGCAATGAAAAAGAAATCAATCATGGCTGTTCATTTATCTGGAAATTAATCTTCTACTTAAAGTCATCAGTCAGGTATTAGAAGAAGCCTTTTACGGCAGATGTAAGGGTCCTCGTCTGAGTTGTCCCCACAGTGGTTGATGAAGTCACACAAGTTGTAATGAGGGATGCAGTGGCCGTTGGCACAGGTGTACTGCTCAGGTGTACATGGCTGGTCTGAAGGAAGAGGAGGGGCGCAATCCAGGAAGCTGACATCATCTATCACCACATCACCCATGTAGCTGATGCCTCGTTTAGCAGAGAATACCACCTGAAAAAGGATAACAGATCTGGGATCAACTCTGTCTTCACTTTTCTTAGAGAGCAAGGCTGATGCTTAATATCATCAGGCAACCCACAGAAACAAAAGAGCCAATAGTCACTGTTCTAATGAGTTTTGTTATTCTGTGTCTAGCAGCAATCAGTTGATGAAGAGCTCAGAGGGAAAGGAAAAGGGCACTTGTAGTCTCAAAAAAGGTTCTGACGGTTTGGTGTGAAAAGGCCTTTCAGCTGCTGATTGTACCATCAGCTCTGATCCGACTCTGTTCTGACAAAGGTTAATGCGTATCAGTGGGATGACTTCTCTGGTGCAAGCCACCAGAGCTGGCACTGTATTTTTTTCTGGGTGTGGTAGACTTCTCCCCCAAATGAAGACATTCATTGTCTCTTTTTTTTTTTTTATTTTTTTAAAGGACAGACACTTTTCCAAAGTTTGTCTTTTGTCCAGTGGCTGTGAAGAAAGCGTGGAAGGCTGTCATATGATAGGTCAAGTGCAGGTTCACCTGCCTACACTATACCAAATGGAGGAAATTACAAGTGACCTCAGAGTCACAAACTATGGGATGTCTGTGGAACACAATGGGAAAAGAAACCACAAAGAAAAATAATCATGGGGGGATTTGGGGAAAGTTGCATTATATTAAAACATACTAGCAGTTTGTGTGTTTTTTAAGCAACATGTCAGACTGCCTCTCAGCATTGGCAACAAAAACCCAAACATACTCTTTAGTTCATTATTGTCTGGTCACCATAATGTTTGATCACACTGAGGAAAACTGCATGGCATGGCAAGCTTTAGTATCTATCTAGATTCTGCATTTGCATATGTCAAAGTTGCAGTGAAAAAGGGAAATTTTTGGTACTTTCTTGCTTGTTTTCATCCACTGCTAAACTGAAGTGCATGAATAAAGAGCAAGAGGGGGTGGCATTTGCTGTAATGCACCAAATAAGAGTCGGCTATTGTTGAACAATTTAACTTTTCAGTTAGCTTTCTAGAATCCATCTGGATTCAGAATGAGTGACCAGTGGATGCAAACAGGATTCATGCCCCTTTCTGACCCCCAAGACCGCCCAAAACTGGCTTTTCCCAACAGCCCACACATCGGTCAGGTGTGTGGGACAGGTAAACCGGAGACATAGGTCTCCGGTTTACCTGTTTATCTGACAGAGATGACAGACAAGGACGTGCCACGTACACTCTTGTTATTATTTTTGTTTGTTTGTTTTTGATACATGCAAACATTTTTCAACCAGCCAGGATCTTTAAGAGTCTTAGCTTCTTAAGATAAGGCAGTACAACACCTTAGTCAAAAGAATTAGGGAAAGAATTTATGTGGAAAAAGTCCATATTTTTGTCTGTCAGATTCAGATGGCTGCATTAAAGAGTAGGGTCACAATTTTCATATGCTCAGGTGCTCCTTCAGATGAACATGTGATAGCAAGAAAGTACAGATCGTTTAGAAGCAAGATTTGTTTATTTATCGTATTTCTTATCTGTGATATTTATAAAATGTGTGTCACGCTGGATGAACCGTCCACTGCAAGCCAAGTCTACTGACAGGGATACACAGCAGTAACTTCAACCTAAACCATCATTATATATAGATTTATTAGCCACAAAACGCAATTGGACAATGTGTCAATGCATTAAGACATAATATCAAAAAGAGCTTAAATAGTGGACATACTTAACATTTTAAGGGTCATCTGCCTCCTCCTCACCCTATCCCTAGTATCCTCATCTGTCACACTGACCCTCTTCACATCTTCCCCGCTGCATTCATGAATCTTCTCTGTGGTCTTCTTGTTTTCTTCCTGCTTGGCAGCTCCATCTTCAACGTTCTTTATCCGACATGTCCACTATTCCTCTTTTGCCTATGTCCAAACAATCTCAGCCTTATTTATCTATCTATCTTAACCTATCTAAACCTTCCTTTTCACTTTTGCTGCTATCCTTCTGTCATTTTATGCATTTACTGTATATCTTTATGACCATCACACATTTAAGATCATAGTAAACATGTTACTGTATAAAATATCTCTACTGTTAAAAAAAGGATTGCAGATTGTAGATGTGTGAGACAATAATATCACACACAACAGGGATAACAGACATTTAAAAATTGATATGAGCCATTTCATTGTATTGAAGCTAGTTAGATAACTCATATGAAAGTATTTCCTAGGGATAAATTAATTTACAGACCTGGACATTATTCAGTAACCCCAAAAACACTTCTCCTCGTCTCCATTTGTTGCCTTGGTTACCCGTCTGAGACCAAACCTCATGAGTGACGTTTCTTTGCTTCAGCAGCACCTGCAGATATCATAAAACCAACAATATTTCTATGATTCAACTCTGATGAGACCCCATATGCTGAAATGATCTGTCTTCTCCAGCTGAGTATGTCTTTTTACCTGCAGTGTTCCCACAGTGAATCCACTCATGTGGTACCAGAAAACCAGGGTGCACTGTGGCCCAGTGGAGGAGATGACAGGAGTCTGGAGGTCAGTGGTCTGACCGTATCCACCGTTTGAACTGTCTGCATACATATACCACCCCTCAGGGCTCTTGCTATCAGAGGAACATCGGGAATACAGAATAAGATCCCAAATTCAGCAGCAGATTTGAGATGGAAATAGGAGTTAAGTCATGTTTAATAATGATTTTAGCTTGAGTGTCTTGCATATACTGAGAAGCGGCTCCTGATGGGAACTGATAATTGTATTGTCATGTAGTACTAAGCAAAAATATGGACCTGTGTTTTCTCTACAGAAATAATTGTTTTCAAGAAAACAGCCCATTTGTGATTTTCAAGCAGTTCTGTTGCAGGTTGGGAAATATATCTATAAGATACTGTATTGTAAAAGTTAGTTCATTTGGCAGATGCAAAATAAAAGTTAAGACATGTGTAGGCATATTGCTCAGTGAATGGATAAACAAATCAAACAGTTGTCTTGTTTTGCTTGCATCAGGGTCATTCCATCGTATTCCATCTTTCAACTCATATCTAATACTTTTGATGTTGCCTGCCCTTTGTCTACACTCTTGTCAATTTTTTAAAATTTGCTGTCTATAGAAAAACTTGATTTGATTTTAATTTAAAAACTGTTGGAACGGTACAATGAGCAGTGCTATAAATGACTTCACCGATCTCCTATGTATCATCGGGACCGCACTTATATCTCCTCAAACCCTTACTGATTCACTTTATTAAATTCCCGGAAGAGGACTGTGGACCATTTGTGTTAAATAATAAAGTTTTGCTTCTCCATTTCACTTATTCAGAGCTGTAGGATTGAGGCAGAGAGTTTCAGGCAGATGGAGAGGTTGTGAAAAAAGATAAGGCCTGCAGTCGGGGCTAAGGGATGAAATGGCACTCAAAATGTGTGGGTGATTTTTTTTCTGCTGTCAGTAATCACTCATTAAAGGACCAGGAACTGGTTAGCTCCTAAATATGGGCTATACACAAAGTCATTTTTGCTCTAAAATGGTTTTCATAAGAGTATTTTTAAAAATAAGTGTTGAAACAATTGACAAAAATCTGCCCCCCCCCCTCTTATATTTCTTGGTTGTAATTTACACCATTAGCTATATTATACCATATCAGACTACCATCAGAATAGTTGCTGTAGCCTTTTACCAAATTTGTGGATAGTGGTTATTTTATATACTTGTATTAAATTTTCATAATTATAGAAGCTAACTGAGAGAGTATTTTCATTTTTTTAAATTAAAAAAATTCTGACAACAGAAACTGGTTAGCGCTTACAGGGTGTGGTCATTAGTAGGACGGTGGTACTCCTCTCCATAGTGAATGCTCTCTCCTTGATCAGATGTCCACTGAAATGCATGAATTAGGACCAAAGAGGGTTTGACAATCTTCCAGCCACATGTGTCACCACCTTCAAAATCACAGCTTTCCTTCACTGGAGAAAGTAGACAAATGCAGAAAAATGTGAGAAATTTTTAAAAGAAAAATGTAAAAACACTACAAAAACACTGGTAATGCTATTGCAAAAGCCTCATAAATGATTTACCGCAGTTTATTTCATCTGATCCATCAGAGCAGTCATGTCTAAAGTCACACACTTGACTGACAGGAATGCACTCCCTATATGTATCACACGCAAACTCCCCTTCAGGGCAGCTGGGGGGCTCAACTGTGGGGGCTGGAGTGGTCACTGCTGGGGTTGTGGTATTTGGTGTGGGCAGCTCTCCTAGAGCAAGAGAGAGTATAAAATAAATAACACTGGAAGCAGCACTTCACTATACAGTTTTGTACTGTAATAATTTACCTTCAAAAAGCTCACAGTTGAGGAAGGAAAGGTCATCAATGGCAATATCTCCATTTAAATCATCTCCAACTGTACCTTCAATCAAAATCTGGGAAACAGGGAAAGGGAAATGGGTTGTAGATAGATATATGTTGGCAGACAAGAAACTCATTGTGATTGCTTTGGCCTCAAGAAGACTGTCGTCATCACCTGCAATTTGCATAGAAGGTGCCAACTTGACTGCAAACACTCAGCAACTGACAGTGAATCTGTGAAAAGTGTGACACAAACTGGAAATGGGGGCCATCCGCCTTCAAAGTAAAAGTTGTACCTTTTGAAATTTGGAATTTTTGAAATCCTGAACTTTCATTACAGCTCTGCAAGTAGTTGGAGAGTGTTTGCAGCAAGGTTGCCATCTCTCATGCAAACTGTAAGTGACCACAGCAATCTGCTAGCAAGCAAAGCGATCACAAGGAGGTTTTTGGCGCAACGGCCTCTTCACAACCGATTACACCTACAGAAACAGCAGGCAGCAACCTCCAGCAACCCCTCAACAACTGGTCAGGAAATATGCACTGGAAGTTGCCAGTAAGTCACAGACCAGTCTCTTGGACTCTGTGACTGAAGCTTAAGCTAACTGGACTGAAAGAAGTACAAATACTTCAAAAATATTCTAAATTGACTTTGTTACATTATTTATTCAAAGTTACTTGGTTAGTTGCTGCTAGTGCACCCTCTGCTGACATAACTTCTTGGCACTTAAAGCTAACAACTTGATTTGATGTATTAGTGGCTTATGAATGCTTATTAAAGTTATCAATACTTAATAATCAATACAAAAATATGTAAATATATTTGATGAATCAGATGTATTCTCTTTCATTTTAATTATTCACTTACAGAAAGGATTCAGTTAACCAGTGTATGTGTGAGTATGCCCTCTTTTTGTTTTGAATATTCCTTCAGATATGTCGTGTCAGCAGTCACAGGGCCAGTGTACCTCTGACTGCCAAGAAAGGGAGCATGATTCAGCAATACTGAACATATAGTCTTATTAAGTTTTTAAAAGAAAAGAGCTTGAAACTGAAAAAAAAAAGAAAATGGTTTTGCAGGTAATTTTGCCACTGTAAGTCAGGCAGTACATACAGTATGTGCAGAATAAGGTCTATTGATCTACAAGTGGCACCTTGATAGTTTTCCGGTTTCCAGATTATCACATTAGCATGATTTACACAAGAAATGTAGGAATATATGTCTTCGTTGTTGTTACATTGGCCACTTTAAATCTTAATGAAAATGTAAAAGTACAACTCATTATTCAGATGTCCAGTTATTAGACTTTCTCATTTAATGGCACTTTGCCTGCACTGGGAGCAAACGGATCGCTCTGAGTTTAAATTTAATTCATCAGTGTCTGTTTTTTCCCCACTTTTATCCTTTCTGCAGTCAATTAACTTGACACAAAGAGCTCCTGTTTTCAATGTCATAGCAGAGCAAAAGTCTTTAACTGCCTGTCAAGTTATACTCACTCATGAGTAATGACAACAGAACATCCATCTTGAGGGATCGATGTTGAGCAGTGAAGCTATTAAATAGATCTTCATCACGCAGTGGTGGAGTGCACTCTTAAATACTGAGTCTTTACTTCACTAGTGTCTCAATGTTGTCTGCAAAGGGAACTGTGTTTACCTAGAGCTCATGTGCGCATATCTGCTTTGATTGCACAAAGGGGCCGAATGAAAATGATGATGGGAGTAATATTATGGGGTTTACCCAAGAGTTTTATCTTAGTCAGTGTGCAAAGTAAATATATACTGTATACTGTGCAAGCAGAACTTTGAGATATTTGCTCCGTATTCCTGTTTATTCCTGTGTACTTCAACTTTCTGAAAGCCAATAATCAGTTTGTTTGTTTTTAAACTGTCAAAGATTACATGTGATTAGCTACCTGGAAAGGTTGCGCACTGCTGAGGTAAAGAGTCTTCCTGTGCCAGAGGTCTCCTTGGTTTCCATATCGCACCCATAGCATATGGCCACGGCCTGTAGCAGTGGTCCTCAAGTACACCGCCAGACAGAACACGTGTGATCCAAACATGTGGTAATGGAAGCGGAAAACACAGTGGCGGGGCTCGCTGCGCTTGTAGGTAGGACTGAAGACTTGGCTCACTAACACCGCCGTGTCTTTGAACTCCTGAGGGGCAGAGGACTCGATGTAGAGGTAGTGGCCATAGTTGGTGCCCAATGTGTGATCCTTCAGAGGGCCTGTGTTAAAGGATGGAGTTGGGCCTTGGATGCGGGTCCAGTCAAAAACATCTCCACTCTGTTCCTGTTTCCAGTTACACAGCCCGTGTTCAAAGTTACACTGCAGCTCTGGAGCTGTGACAAATGACAGAGCGAAATTGACTAGAGACGAAACAGCAGCATAAAATGACATTGACAGCTACAGCTGATTGAGTTACACATTTGTTTGTTTTTTGTATCTCTTTGGATGGGTGCATGTCTGACATAGGATGACAAATAAAGCATTCTGATCCTGACATACAAGCTCCTCAGTCAGAAACAGAAACCACCACAGTTAACCAAGAACAGCTAAGAAACAAAGTCACTGATATCTAGTAGTCTCGAAAGGTTTGCAAAGCAATTTCTAAGGAGTCCACCGAACCATGGTGAGAGCCATTATGCACAATTGCAAAAATTCTGGAATAGAGGTGAACCTTCCCAGGAGTGGCCAGCCTAACAAAATTACTCTGAGTTTGAGCTTTATTTAGATTTTTCAGCATAATAATGGCCTCACTCACTTACTTAATATTGAAAATTATAGTGAAAAGCCATAAAATACAAATCCAGCACTTTAAATTAGTATCAGATATTATGTCTGCTTCACTTCTCGTGAACTGACAAGGAAACAGGTCTCATCTGGCCATGAAACTACTTGTCAGTGAGTTGTCCAATTAATTTTGAGCCTCTAAAAATGGGGGACCACGCACAAAAATGGCTGTAATTCCTTAAGCGTTAATGCAAAATTTTCATAAAAAATACAGCCTATGAGCAGAATCAGTGAAGGGCTCATTTTTGAAAACCATTTCTATGTTAGCCACAATGCAGCTTCACCACAGAGTCTGCCATTTCAGATCTATTGCCTTAAAAGCAGCAGCTAATGTAGCGTTAAGCAAAGGCGGTTTCGGAATGCTTTATACAACCTTTTTTCATATTTGCAGTAATGCCACCCAAGACCTGCAAACAGACTTTAATGTGTGAAATCAGCGTCGAGTAGCTTTATGTAAAAGATCTGAACACTTCCTCCACCAACAAATATAGTCATCTGGAAAGGAGAAGCAGATATTTCTATGACCCAGAAACCTCAGATTTAACTTGTTCGTCATTTATGTATTTATAAATGGGCATCGTTGCAAGTCTAAATAAACTGTATGGAATTAAATAAAGTAGCTACATCTCAACAAGCTGCAACAGGAGGACTGCCCTGTAGACACAGGCAACACTATAATGAGTGCTTTTACTTTTGATCCAGAACGGACATCAAAGACACTCACAGCATCCTTCCTCATCTGATCCATCCCCACAGTCATCCACAAGGTCGCAGAGCTGCAGGTGCTCCACACATGCCTTCGTGTGCACGCAGTGAAAATGTGTGTGCGGAGGGCACTCAGCCACCGCTGGAGGCATGGAGCAGTTCTTGAAAGTGATATCGTCCAGAGCAGTGACTCCATCAAACACGCCCAGGCTGATTTTAGCCACGGAGATCTGGAACGGCTGGGTGATGCGTCCCAGCTGTATGGTGACCTTTTTCCAGCGGGGTCCTTGGTCATACACTATTCTCCATATGACACTGTTGTTTTGAACTCCTTTGAACTGAAGCGACATCTCAGCAGCTTCCACAGATATGCCTGAATTATAATGCCTGAAAGGAATGAGAGAGATGGAAGCCAAAATTAGAATTTTTAATGTATGCATTCCCTCGTGCTGTACTTGACACTATTTCCTTCATCCAGATACTGTAAGACCCAGATTCCTCTTGTGATAAAGCAAATACTCATTGGACATTATACCCGAGGCCAGTCTGAAGAAAGAAATGAACATTTATAAAGCTCTTTCTGCCTGGAGAACTTCTCCAATCACCCATGGGAAAAAATACAATTTGTTATTAGACGTAAACCTTCAGGGGCCACAAAACTGTCAAAACGTGACAGATTCAGATGCTTCTTATTGTGTGTGATTTTAAAATGAGAGATATGCTTAGAGAGCAAAAGGCAAAATGATGAGTGGATGTACGAGAGAAAGATTAAGAAAGTAGTTGAAAGTAGAGAGACAGCATGACAGCCAGTGGAAAACTGTCAATGAATCAACTGATGTAAAAATTCTGAAGATGACAATTAATCATGTTGAATAACTTTGTGTGCTTGCAAAGGAAATGAAGACTGGTGGTGGAGGGCAGGCTCTGCAGCAGTGTGACTAACCAGAAGGTCATTGTGCAGGCAGCAGCCGATTGCTGGAACCACGGTCCTCGGAGAACAGCTTTTGGAAACAGACTGCTGCTGTTCTTGAATATAAACATGAAGTGACCTGCGATGAGAGATAACAATTAAAATTCAAATCACATTCAAAATCTACTTTTTTAAAGTCCTGTAAACAACTTGCTTCGCCAGACAGTCAGTGAGTCACTGACCAGCAACCCTTATGGAAGCGGACAATTACGAGTCATTTTTTTTAACTTAACGTCTTCCCACATTGTTGTTGTTGCCTTACGGGTCTGTTTTATCTGTGCTCTCTCTGGGATCTTTGCTAAATACAATGCCTAGTGTATAAGAATCCAGGATATACATATACATATACATATCCCCTCCACTTAAGTTGCAGCATGGAGCAAGATGTTATTGATCACACAGGTCAAAGCAGTGTTTGCTGGCTAGCAGCCGGGAGGCAAATATAAAAATAGCAGCTCAGTGGAGCAGTTGTGCAGAAAGCTATTTCATTTCACACATATCATGAAATCATGCTGTTCTGCCAACAGTATAAAACTGTTCAAGAAACAATGCTAAGAAAAAAAGGAGGTCCATGTTTTCAGCTGGTAGACCGCTGCAAAGAGAAAGAAGCTGACCTTTGACCATTCGAATAGAAAATTTCCTCACTTTTTCATTTTATTCTCTTCTCTAAAAATGAGAATAATTGTTTTAAATTATGGCCAAGTGACTTTATGACTTTGAACACCAAATTCTTATCAGTTCCTTCAGGACACCAAGTAAATATTTCTAGCAAATTTTAATAAATTCCCACAATACTGGCTGTAACTAATAGGCAGGTTTTTTAAATGAAACACTAGCCTACAGTTAATATCTATTTTTAATTTTATTAACTTAACTTGATATATTTCATTTAAATGCAATTTTATGACAGGTTGGTTTCAGGAAGGGATTCTGGTGTAAAAGCTGTGCCAAATCAAACATTTGGACCCATCCACTGTGGTGTCCGTTTGGGAAGTAATGGAGTACCTGAAAATGCCTACTTTTCAACGATATAGTATAACAGTTTTTCCTTGAGCATTTAAATATTAAAACCCCTTTTTTTTCATCACCAAATTGCCATGATGATGTCCCTCTGTGATGTTATGGTTGCGAAGTACATTTTTTGTACTGGATGGATGGATGGATGGACGGACGGATGGATGGACGGATGGACAGATGGAAGAGTGGAATAAGAAAGGCTGTTTGACTTTCTTGAGCAGTGTGTTGGCGATTCTTGTGTTTAAAATGCTTGGAAAGGCACGGACAGCTTGAATAGGCTGGTGAAATTGTTCTGTCTAATGCTGTGCAGTATGAGGTGGTGGCGCGATGAAGCTGAAATGCTTTCCTGGCTGAAAGTGTCTCACTGCCAAATAATCACTCTTTGAACACACCACATACCTGCGCATTGTCACAAATGAGATAAGTCTTTGAGCGGTCACAGTCACCTATATCTTCAAACAGATGCTCCCACCAGGATGTGTGTCATTATTTCACAAAGCTTCCATTTAGAGTCTGCACAGCCACCTTACAGAGCATTTTTTCATAGCATCTTCACACAATCGACATAACAACAACAACAGATGGTGCCTGCATGGAGTCCAACTGCAAGGAGACTACTTGTTAAATCCATCCCCCGAAGAGTTAATTCTCTTCAGGGAAAAAGATGTGATGAAGCATAAAACACAGTTGCATGTTGTGGTACATAAACCTAGAAGAGACTACTGCAGAGTCGCGTTTATTTCCGTGAATAATGTTAATATTCTTAATGGGTACGGCATATGTCCTTTCTATTATTCAGATGGCTGAGAAAGCATTTTGCCATGAAGCGCTTATCTCACAAAAGACAGACAGGGAATCTTCTTCCACAAAACCTCAATTTAATCAGTAGATAATATTATCTTTTTCCTTTTTTTCCTGGTCAGAATCCAATGAAATCACTTTATCAGCTTACCACATTTCCATTTTCTGTTTCACTGGCTGCATGTCTCACATGGTGGCCTTACTACAGCAGATTAGCCATGTGTTTGGTTCCTTTACCTTCAGTGCTGTTTCTAGTGTGGTCCAGTGGTGGTGGGCGCCCATAGTAGTCTGGAGGTACCTCCAGAGATGAGCCCCTGACCCAGTCAAAACCATCGCCGAGGGTGAGCTCGTACCAGCCACAGGAACCATTCTTAAAGTCACACTCAGAGGCTAAATATGTTGAGACAAAGGAAATGATTAAATAAAAGTACAACTTGGAAGAGTTTAGTTTAGAGTTTAGTCTTCTAGTGACCCTAATGAGCCTCGTAAGGAGCATGTTTTTTCAAATTGTGAATAAAAGGTCAGAAATCAAATTTTTCTTCTGAGGTTGATTTTGCAACATCCAAATCAATTACCAATCCAAATCATTTACAACTTTAAAAAAAATGTGGATCCTTGATTCAAAAGCATGATGTCTCAAAGATCAAGCTTAAAGTATCAAAACTAGAGACCGCAATATAAAACCTGGAGTTCTGATGCATTTGAGTTCTCCTCATTTTTAGTTTTTCCCCACGTTTTGTGAACCACCTGTCACTAATATGTCTTCCCATATAATCCCTGCTGTTCCCCATTCAATTGCCAGATTCTTTTTGTGCGTATTGTGAGCCATGTTTTAAGCCATTGCCAAGCTGTTTTCTTGTTTTGCCTCTGTCACCAGTTTCCAGGTTCTCCTGTTGGTACCATTACACAAGGTTGTTGTATTTTTTATATTTTTATACACTTAACCAGTCATACGAATGGGTAGGTGGGTCCAAATGACTGGCCTATACATATATATGCATATATATAACATAGATACATACATACATATAAACATCACTTCTCTGGATTTTGGCTGCTTTTTGTTCTGTGTCAAGATGATGCCACACAACTTCAATAATGTTGAGGTCTGGGCTCTGGAGAGGCCAGTTCATGACTGACATTGTTCTATTGTCTTTTTCTGTCCAGGTATGCTTTTACTGCATTGGCAGCGTGTTTGGGATCGTTATCATGCTGGAAAATGAAGTCTTTGCCAGTCAGACCAGATGGTACTGCATGCTGGATCATTATCTAATACTTTTCACAAGTCCATAAATTTTAACAAGATCCACAATACCAGTGGCTGAAATGCAGCCCCAGACCATGAAAGAGCCTCCACTGTGTTTTACAGATGGCTGTAGACACTCACTGTTGTGTTCACTGTGAAGATTTGAACCAAAAGTTTCACGTTTGAAATAAGACCTGTTGCCACTGATTTTCAGTCCAGTTCTTGTGTAATTTGGCATAGCTCAGCCTTTTCTCCCTGTTTCACTTCCTCAATAATGGCTTCTTGACAGCAACCCTTAAACTGACCATTTTTATGTGGCTTCAGTAAATAATAGATGGATCAACTAACCAGCTAGCCAGATGCATCTCTCAGGTCCTGAGTCATGCCTTTGCTGGACGTTTTCCTGTTTCTTAAGGACATAACTTTCAGTTACTGTTCATCTGCTGTAGATAGATTTTTTTTAGGGCCTGCCACTTCTTGTTTTGTCCTCCACTCCATTTTCCTCTAATTTCTTAAGGACACATTGCACACCATAACATGATATGCCATGTTTTCTGCTAATAGCTCATTGGGAATCACCTTGTTGGTGAAAACATCCTATTTTATTCCTGCCAAACTGTGTTTTGTGGCATTTTTTTGTAGATTCAGCTAAAGTAATGGGAACAAACTATGTGTTTTTGCAACAGGCTGCTAGTAAAAAAAAGTGTCTAATGATACAATTTTGGGTAATTTTGGGACATTTTTTAAAATTGAAAATCTCATGTAAAGACAAATACACAAACTCATAGTGCAGAAATATAAATCTTAAAGTGTGAACGTTGTACAAGACGATGTAATAAAATATCTAGATCTGGTCCGCTAAAAACATCAGGAAGCAGAAAATAAAGTTCATACTGAATAAACCAGGAATCATGCTGGCAGGTGGATGTAAATCATCAAATGTCTCTAAGTGGAGAATACCAGTGTGATTTGGTTTATTTTTATGTGTCAACTTGGTAATAAGATTCTTACGGCAGCTGGCTTCATCTTCTCCAGAGAGACAATGTGGAGTGAAGTCACACACTTTGCTATCCTCAATACACTCCCCATCACCACAGGCAAACCACGAGGGAGGACAAGCAGGAAGACGGGACACACTTCTCTCTGTAGCGGGGAGCAAAAAAAAACAAGACTTTAGTACCTGCACATATAAAGAGGACCAGTTGCTACTGTACCACTGACTCCCAGTTTAAGCATTAAAAAGCTCTCTTTGGAGATCCAGGTTATTGATAAAGATGAGCTTAACTACGCAGAGAGAGGAGTACATTAGCTGTGTTATGGAAGATTAGATTCAACTGTTAAGTAGTGACTGAAGTTCAGATATTTTGATCAATATCATCCAAGACTTTATCACTCAAATGAACTCAGCTTCATTCCTCTTATTAAGAGTACTGGAAACATTTGCAGAATTGCCGAATTTGTAAATGGTTTCTGTCTGGTTATTGAAATGAAGTCTTTCAAAGGCTTTTTTCCTGTTGTAGCCAGCTTTTAATGTTTGCCTTTGAAAAGAGATAAGCAACAAATAGACACTGAAAAGGATTAAAACTGAGAAGGATTTGGATTAATGCAGCATTAAATGATAAAACTTGTCACGTCAGGTTTTGTTAGGAATTCGAGTTTAGTTCATCTTTGTTTCCTGTTTATAGAAGTATTTCATACTTTGAAAATATGCATTAAACACTGTGCATCTCCCATCATCCTGCGTCCCACCTTTTAATGTGTGGCCCCACCCTGATTGGACAAAGGTAAAAACAATCAGCCCTGTCAGTCTTGTTTCTCCTGCTGTCTGTGTCAGTTTGTCATTTCTCTTCCCGTTCATCATTCCCCACTTTGCTTAAAATGAGGGTCAGAGGTGAGGATCTGATTTGGTTAAATGCCTGCTGTCTCGACTCCTCTCTCCTTGTGTCTCTTCCTCGCCTCATCTGCTCATCTTTTGTAAGATGGGGTAAGACGAGGAGAGGAATCAAAGATAGGCAATTTGGGAAATGAGAAAGGGGGTTGATCAGTGTGTCTGTTATTTTCCTGTCTATTAGTCCCTGCTGTTTCCAGAGCTTTGAATTCCTGCTGGTGCATTTTTTTTTTCTGCTGGATTGTCTTTTTTTGTTGAATTCAATTTGGCTAATCTCACCTTCACTCAGCAGCAGTTTGCTTTTTTATTATGTCTGCCTGTCCAGTGTGTGTCCACATCCTAAACTGAACATAACAGTTGCTTACAAATTATTGTTATTGATGACTAATTTGCAATATGAAGAATGATAAAGCAGGTACAAGCAGTGGAAATGAGCCTTCTCTGGTTGCTGGCCTCTCTCTGAGAGATAGGATGAGCAGTTCAGTCTGGAGTTCTGGAGGGACTCAGAGCCAGTTGAAGTGATCTGGGCATCTGACTGGGATGCCTGCTGGGTGAAGTGCTCCAGGCATGTCCTACTGGGACGAGACCCGGGATAGACGGAGAACACGCTGGAGAGATTACATCTCTCGGCTGGCCTGGGAATGTCTCGCTGTTCCCCCAGAAGAGGTGGAGAAGGAGGTTTGGGTTTCTCTGCTTAGGCTGCTGGCCCCACTACCTTAGGCAGTGGGTAGGCGCTCGCCTTGCAGCCGGAGGGTTGCAGGTTTGAACCCTATCCCTGTGCTGCATTGTGTCCTTGGGCAAGACACTTAAACCACATTGCCTAACGGTAGCGCCGGTCTCTGGCTGCATGACCGCAGATGCTCGTCTCTGGATGAGTAATCTGGAACGATGATTTGTTGTGTGCACAATGACAATGAGTTGAATCTAACATCTTCCTGTCCCCAGATAACCGTCAGAAGGTGGATGGATGGAGCAAATAAAATCTTCTTGGATTGTTTTCTATCAACATTTAAACACTTGGGGAGTGCCAGATTAGCTCATGGTGTCAGCAGGTGGTCATGTACCTTGAGGCTGAGCTTAAGCAGCCAGGGTTCGAGTCCAACATACCCCTTTGCTGCATGTTGTCTTCAACTTTCCTGTCTTTTCTGCACTGTCCAAGAAAGTCCGAAAGCCCCCACACCCCCCCCTCCCCAGAAAAATTGGTCTGCTAACATTTAACTAAAACTACAATTTTGTGCAAATCTTAACCAAGCACTTTTGAAGCCTAAACTTAACCAGAGGTATGAGTCATGATGCCAATTCTACACAATCATCCACAATCAGCCACTTATCAAAACAATGCCTTCCATAAAGTGCGCAGCTCAGGTATAGTGTTGTCGGTATTTTAATGTGAAACCCATTACCTTTATTCCCATTACCTGAGTTTTGACTTAAGTTCACAATTTGACTCTAATTGGCTCTGTTCATTGTGGACCATTCAGCATTTAATGGAATGCTTTTTATGTAATTAGAGGGACAACAACCACTCATTTTGGAAGCATTTAATAAATCCACCGTGAGCACAGAAGACAGATGGAAGCAAAGGGACCATGAGCCAAGGTGACACTGAAGTGTCTAATCTACTTAGACATGCCAAACTAGGCTTGGTAACGCTTCACCACACTCAAGTTTGCAGCATTAGTGACAAGATCTTTTGCATTTATTAAATACTCTTTGCCATTTCTTCCCCACTTGGGAGCAGCAAAAAAAAAAGTCTCTAAACACAAAACTGACAACTTTGATATTATATTGAAAGCATGTTGCAAACAGTTGCCTGTGTATACAGCACTCCAGCATTCACTCCTCCCTTGAGCACTGTTTAAATCTTCACCATCTCTGGAAAAAATAATGTCCCATTAGCCGCCGCATATAGCCCTTCTGGGATTGACCAAAAACAATGAGCTGAAAATGCTGAGAGCAATTCTTCACATACAGATTGCCACTTTATCCCCTGTTTATATAAAAATATATATATACATTTTTGAGGATTGCATCCTCCCACACCAAAGTCCCATCATCAGGGGTTATTCTTTTACAGCTTGTGGCATAAATAACCATTTAAAGACGGAGTCTAATCACCACCAACACTGCATGTATTTTTTTAACTTTTCCTTCTTATGCACAACATGCCAAACATGTAATCACTCAGTAAGCCTTCTTTGTTTTGAGTCTCTGCTGACTGAAATATTTGTCTGCAGGAAAGTTACTCAACATGCAGAAACAATCTGTGTGCTGCCAAAGATGATCAAACACAGGCAGTTTGTCCTGTCCTTAAGCACCAGGGGGGAGAAACTGGATTAAGTATTTACAGTAAGAAGTTCAATGAAAAAAGAAGTGGAATGTACAAAGTAAATCAGAGGCTCATGGGAATGTTGTTATTTTTTCAAATATTATTTACAAATTCCTGGAGGGGGGGATATGGTTACATTTTAAGGAAATCCAAAAAAACATTTATAGAGAGTTTACTCAGAACCACAGTTTTTAGCATCAGGGATCGCACAAGACAACAAACATTGGGCTCTATCCTCCAGGATAAAGGATCTGGTTTAGATAAGTGCACACAAAGTAAAAGTCCCTCAGACACTCTTGGAAAACTGTAACTAAGGACATCAGTTTAGTCTCCAGAGGAAGCTAAAGAGGCCTAATGCAGGTTCAAGGCTGTAGTCTAAACAAGACAATCAATAAAAAGGTTTAACTGCTGTTTATTTTATGGTCTGAGAGCATGAACAACATACTATACTGGATGAATAATGGTGTTGTGGAGATGCTGTGCTTTGTGTCTGCAGCTGTATAAAATAATATATTGTGAAGCGACATGTTCAGATTCTGTCCAAAATGCCAACTGGACAGTGCTTTATTGAACGCTCCCAGCCAGGATATTGAACCGCATCATATTCATCACGGAGCTGCAGGCAGTACGCTACAGCTGACACAAATAACCCTGTACATTGTAGCACCAACCGCTCCATATTCAGTGCAAGAAAAGCTACACCAAGCACTTTTTTAACGATCCAGTTATTCTGTTATGAATGCCATCCCGGGTGTTTTAGCACCCTCCCTCCCTCCCTCTCTGGCATCGGTATTCAAAACAAGTTTGCGAGGGTCTGTTTATGTGCGGCGATATTTCAAAATGTCAGGGTGTGAACTTGTGCCTTCTGTGCAGTGCGATGTTATTAATGGTAGCCGTACCAGACACAGTCCTGCAGCCAGGGCTGAAGGATAAGTCATCGATGGCCAGGACCTCAGAGGCCTCGCTGTCAGCTGAAAGTTCCCCTCGAATCACCACCTGGTAAATAAAGAAAGAAAGAAAAAAAGATAACATAATACTCAGCCACCGCTTTTAATTTGCACCATCAGTTTGCTTTGGTTATCATGTGTGCATACAGTATGTGTAGTGCATCTGTGCATGTGATGTTTACTGTGTACATGTGTCAAGCTGATAGTTCTCCCTGTAAACTAAGAGTCTGTGAGCCTGTGGACATGCTAGTGGGCAACTAGTGGCAAGAAAAGACAATTAAAACAAAGAATAAAATCACCAAGATAGAAATAAGACAAAAATAAGATTAACAGAAGTTATTCATAACATAACTGATAGGGGTTTTAGAAAGCCATCTAAAATTGAAAAAGAAAAGATGATTAAGAGTTGGTTAATGTGTAATCACATCAGTACAGTGTGTTGCAATGCTCACATTTACTTGGTTGCACTACGCATAAACACACAGCTTAGGGCTGATGTGAATGTCATCATCTCTGTGCTACAATCTGATGTGCTTGACAAAAAAATTGTTTTGTTTTGTTTGTTCAATGACAGAATCTGACATTTTCCACTTTTACATTTTTGCCGGTTTCATATATGGTCATTCACCTGATACAGGACTTATTTATTTATTCAGTGTGAGGGAAGGTTTAAAGCCACTTATCTGACCTGAGTCTCTTACAGCGAGGGTTTTGTTGAGAGGAGCTGACAGAAGAACCTCAAAATGGTCCTTTGCATTCTAATATTTTGGATAAATTAGTTTTCAGTGAAACAGTTACTGGCACAATTCCCACCACATACACAAACATCGTACCTCAAAAAGCCTAATTCAGCAGTTGGCTATATTAATCCTCACTCTCTTTATGATCCTCTCACTAATTCACTGGTTTCTCTTATATTCAGTACTTCTAATCTTTGTGGTTTTCATCTGTCTTGTAAATAAATATTGAAACTGCAAATGCAGCACAATCACTCATGACACTGCCTTCAGATCATATTAAATTACTGTTGTTATTATTATAAATTGTTAGCGTCAATATTCACATACCTATTCAGTTTTCACACACACTCTCACTAATCATTTCTATTTTTTGTTTATATATTATGACAAGATTGTCTTGTCTACAGTGCTTTGAGACTACTTAATGCAAAGCTTCCCTAAGCAAGTTCAGGCTGTGTTTAAAAAAATGCTGGTTACTGTATTTCCATGTATGTCTGCACACATTTTTTACATTTTCTTAGTTAAATATAATGAGGGGTGGCTCAAGACTTTTGCACAGTACTGTAGATGTGCTGTTGTTTTAGTCATCTTAGGACATTAACTCTGATGAGAATATATATATATATATATAAATTTAAAAAATATATCAAACTAAAATCAGGTCTGAGCAAATGATCAGAATTGAGCACGAAGTTTTGCAGTGTAAATAAAGCTTTAGTCAGAGTGCTATCAGAATAATATCATAGATGCACTGATCAAAGTCCACAGAACAGTGTTATCTGCATCAGTGCAGCTTTACAGTCATTTACGACTGATCTAAACCAGCATTAGACTGTGTCATAATGGCTGCTCAGAAAAATAGAATTTCTATCAGTCACACATCTCAGATGTTTTTTTTTACCTCCCACAAGTGAAAATTGAGGTCATGAAAGTAATACAATCGAGAGGGATGAGTTTGCATAACTGTTTATTTAGGATTTCACAGCTGAACCAGAGTGTTTATCTGATCCAGACAATGTGCTCTCGCTTTCTCTAAATCTTGGGTATTTTTATCCACAGATTCAATAGAAGCAGCTCAACAAAATACTCCTTAATCATATCACAGATTAGATTTTCAGGCTCCAGCTTCTGCCGTAACAGTTATATGGGTGTTATATTTGTTGTTCATCTAACAAGCTTCAAGCTGACCAAAGGAAAAGTTCTTCTGTGACACGGTAAAATTGCAAACCCAACCTCAAAGTGTAGCCCATAAAGCAAACAGACTGAAACTAAAATCATGGCAAATAAAAACCCAAATTAACTAAACTGCCTTTGAAACAGGAAGTTGATTAATGGAGGGGAAAGTGAATGTTAGCAGAGGGATGACCTCCCTTTAACCCGCTACATCACAGAACTGAGCTGGCACTCATCAGTGACAGATGGTGAAGGCAGAGAAGAGGGGAAGGTGACACACTGACATTGTCTCAGGCCACTGGAAGGACACAACAGCAGGCTTCCAGATGGCCCCTTAAGATTAGGTCTGTACCCTCTCAGTGGACATAAAAAGCTTCCGTAGCGCAGCTTACTTCTTTTTTCATGACTTTGCTAGTTTCAAAAAAGTCCTATACTGTATTTATAATGCTATATACCAAAGGCATCACTAAAGTGGGTCCTGAGTCATTAGCTAATTACTGCCGTCATGCATAGGAGGGACCTCAGATCACAATATGGCTTCACGACATGAATTATTTTAGTTTATATGTTCCTGTTCATAATGTTTCACAGATAGAGTTGCTTGCTTTGTCACATTGGTTGCAAGGCTTAAAGGGAACTGGATGCTATCAGAGTTTATAATCAAAGATGGTATTGTAGTATTGGTGGGTGTGTTTGTTTTTACCCACAGTTGCCCTCCACCAGATGATCCTGAGCTCTGATGCAAAAGCTCGACTTCCTAGCTGCTAAATGCACCATCCCTTTTGTTGCTAACTTTGTTTGCGTGTGCTACCTGGCTCATTTTTTAGAGCTCTTCCACCAAAAACACCTGCCTGCTGTGGTTGAAAAATGACACAGATAAGAGAGTGAATCGAGAAAGCAAAGACGTTCGGCTGCAAAACCAAAGCAAGAGGATCTGCAAAGTTGAGAGTAAATGCTATCAGGTGATGATTCTCTGCAGTTTTATTTAAGAAAAAATAGGATCATTTAAATTAAATTACAGATAGTGTATAGTGTCAAGTTGAAAGTAGTATTTAAATAACTACTTGTAGTACTTGTTTTGATTCAGTAAATGCACCGGTAAGCATCGAGCAAAGGATTTAATGCATTTATTTTTCTTTTCTTGTGCCTCCATCATCTGCGCTCAGGTTTTGCTGATCATTTGTTTTCATTGTGGGCACGAATGAGCTGCAAATTAACTGAATACTGACTTTTTGCTTTTGCAAATTCTTCACAGAGGCAGTTCAGTGTATGAGACACAGCTACAGTGATACTGAGCTACACTCTGAAAGGATCAGCATGATTTGGCACATTTACTATAAACTCATATTTTAAAATATTAAAACTACAATTTAAAAAGCCTCTTCAAAAACTGTAGAGAGAATAGGAAAGGAAAGAGCAGTAGCACTGCTGGGGCCTCAGGTAATAATACATTTGATTAAGTGGTTAAAAAAAGTGGAGTCTGGGGTATTTTAATGACTGATTTAATTTGTATGAATTAGACTTAATATACAATTAGATACTAATATAACTGAGACCATTTGTGGTACTTTGAGCTGATATGCGACATGCTGTTAGTGTTACAGTGTTAGACAGTAATTGGATTGTTACAGACCTGAAAACTGTGATTCCCAGAAAACCGAATGACTTCCCGCAGCCACGAATCCTTCTGTAGTTGAGTCAAGGATTTCCACACCACAGCGCTCTGACCCGCTGGATGAGTCTGCACTGTGACCTGAAGCTCTCCGTGTGATGCTCCAACATAGTAAAAGAAACTCATCTGATGAGCAGAAATGTAAAAAAGGTCATCCATTGATTGTTGTGGTGGCTGTGGCTCATTGTAGATTCTGTTACCTGGCAGGTGTGGCTGGGTAGGAAGACTGGACTTTTCAGGTCTGCTCTGGTTTTATTTCCTCTGACAGGTGACAGGGACAGAAAATGTGCTGAGGGAGAGATGAAGAAAATTTAAAGAAAACTTTCTTAATGTTTGTAGTTCCCAGGTGGAAATGCCAGCTGCTCCAACCTGAAATGCTGTTTGTGTGGTCATGTTTGAGTCCAGCAACCTCAGTTGTCCTGGTCCAATGGGGCCTTATTTCTGAGCTTTGGATCAGGTCACAGAATCCCTCCTCAAAGTCACACCTCTTGTATGTGGAGCCTGCAGCAGAAAACAGAAACACCTGAAATGCGCTGCTTCTTTCATGTCTGCTCTTTGGTGTTTGAGCCTCTAATGGAGTTTGCATCAGTATGAGTACCCAGATGGTGGAAGCCTGCCACGAGGCAGCAGTGCTAACCACCACGCCACTGTGCTGCCCATGATTAATATTAATAGTATTAATATAGTAATCTTATAACATTAATGACATCAATTAACTTTTAAAAAAAATAGCTACTCCACTTGGAGTGCATTTCAGAGCCTGTACATCATTTTTACTTGAGTAAGTTGAATCTGTATTTTACTTTTTTAAAAAAATATTTCTACTTAGGTGATAAATGTGCGTACAGTACGTTTGCCATATCTTAGGACACATCATGCACATATCCAAGTTTACACAGCTTTCTCAAAGGGATACCAATTCAACACCAAGAAAATGTTGAATTCATTTGGACATTCACAAACTCTATGATCTGCAACCTGATTATGAATGAAGTCTGATTTTACTCTCATCCGAAGCAGATTTTTAATGCTGTCTGCTCCTTATAGATTGTCCTTCAGGATTATGTTGTAAGTTTTCACATTTTACTCACAGTTGTTTTCGTCGCTGCCATCTCCACAGTCGTCGGTGAAGTCACACACACAGTCCTCGGCCACACACAGTCCCTGAGAGCAGGAAAACTCCTGCGTCGAACAGGCGCTGACAGCCACTGGGTTGAACACCAAAGTGAAGGCCAATGCCAGCCACACCAAGCGTAGCGGTGACGCCATCAGCAGGTTATTGTTTGTCCTTCAACTTCAACTTGTCCTTTTAACATCCAAATGAAGCATTTTGCTGTCAGGACATGAGGAAGAATTCCAGGTGTGGAGCAGCTTTTCCTCAGTGTACAGTTCACTTGGATCACAGATTAACACTGTATGTGTGCTCAAGCTACGTGTTGTAAAGAGCAATAAATGTCTTTTATTGCTGTTACTCAACAAGGATACAGTCAACCCAATATCACAGCTCATGTGTTTCCAAGTCCACACTTTGGGACCTTCATCTTTTTGAAATGATTTTTGGTGTGATCTTAGATACAGAGATGAATTTTGGAGAGGTTATAGGATTAAAGTTTAACATTTGGGGTATTAGTATCCAAAATCAATTTCAGAAGATAGAAAGGGTGAAACAATGCCAGTTAGGCTGTAGCAGGTGGGGAAAAAATATGTTTTATACATTATATGAAGATAGATCCTGTGATGAGTCACAAACACATAAAATGAAAATAATACAGATCAGGGGTGTAACTTGGGACATCGTTATGGGCCCCTTGGACACAAACATCTGGGACATTTTAATTAGTATCTATGGGTGAGCTGACACCTATTTTTGCTTTGGCTTTATTATGATCTAAAATATAAACAGCTTGTTGTATCGTCTAACATGTTAAGGGGCAATGGATGCGACTTCTGCCATCCTTTACTCAGTACCTGTGGACATACACACCTGCAGTGTTTTCTGACTATCTGTGATTTCTTCTGTCACACCAATCCTCAGCATGTCTTCCTTCACTACATCCTATGATCTTCGCTGTGGTCTTTCTCTTTTTTTACCATCTTCAATTCTGCCACCTCCAGCTATGCCTCCTGTCTTTTTGTCAGTGCCACTGTCTCTAAACCCGTGGGTGTTTTGCTCTGGGGCCACATTGGCTTTTTGAAATTTGACAGATGGGCTGGGCCAGCACCAGATGCATACATATCAAACATAAACATAAAAAAGCCATTACAGTGGTAATATTTACAGTTACTTTTAGTGGGAATAGTGTTGTTTTTGCCAGTGCATTGAAGTCTGCTGTTACGTTTGTTGTAGCAATTCTTAGAATCCTTGACATCGTCATAATTATATGATTTGATTTGGGCAATTCTGTACCAATCTTTGGCGGACTGGATTAAAATGACAAACGGACCAGGTGTGGCCCACGGGCCGTAGTTTGCCCACTCCTGTACTAAACCGTGCATCGTAGCAGGCTTCACTGCCACCTTGTGAACCTTCCCTTTACCCTTGGTCCTATCCTTCTGTCACAAACCATCCCTGACACCCATCTCCAGCCACTCCACCCTGCCTGCACTCTTTTCTTCACATCTCTTGTGCATCTGTTTGTTGCTTTCAGTGGTTGACCCCAGGTATTTAAACTTATTCACCTTCACTGCCAGTGCTCCTTGCATCTTCACTCTTAGACCTGTCACCCTCTCATTCACGTCTCCCGTCTTGCGCCTGCTGACTTTTCATTCATCTTCTCTCCACAGCATACCTCCACCTCCCCAGGCTCTCTTCCACCTGCTCCCTACACTCAGTACTTACCAAAGACTCCTGCCTGAGCTCACCTGTCAA
>VUQK01017757.1:0-19903 GCA_015106715.1 Bujurquina vittata
TGCACGATTACTGGACTGGATCCATATACTGATTATACCTGTCTGGTTCACCCTAAATACAACAACGAGAAGATCCGTAATGCTACTGGGACTGAAGTTAAACAGAAAACTAAGATTGGAGGTAAGTAACCAAACATGATTTAATTACATTAACCAGTTACATAATATAAAAAGCCTGCATTTTATTTATGAATATAAAACAATGTTCTGCTTTTAATTATCCAGTTAAGATAACCTGATATATTTCTCAAACACAAAATCTGTGCCAGCATTTTGGTGGCAACCTGAATTATGAACCATGTGGTAATTATCTAAGATTAATATAGCAAGTGTTGTGAATTGCTAAGTTAAAATAACTTTACTAATATGGGAATTACATATACAAATGATGGAACTTACTAGATTCTTTATCCTGTTCTATTAGAAATTAGAAATTGTGTTTTATCAATCATTCTCTCCAATAAGCAATGCCTGACTAATAAAACAGTTTTCTCACCATTAGAGAAGAAAGGCAATCTTTAAAAATACCAGAATCACAGTAATTATGTAGCAACTTCTGTAATTCACTGATTCAAAAACTGTGCAGAGTAAAACAACTCTATCGTAAATGTAAGAAAAGTTGTGCAGAGTAAAATAAAAAAGATCCGTCAAAATCTGATGCGTTCCAGAATAAGTTTGAATTTCCAGTTTCCCAGTCAGAGTTTTTTTCTGTAACGCCCCCTCAACTTGTTTTTCTCACTCGGAAAGTCGGAGCAGCTCCACCAACCCCAAGTTAACAATCAAAGATGACGACAGTGAACGTAAACTGCAGTAAAACTAAAACCTGTGATGTGCGCTGCTGCTGTTGTGTATCTGTGACTCACTAAATAAGCCACACGCAGAGAATTGACCAGGTTCTGTCCATGAATGCACTGCAGCAGCATTTAAACAACAAAAAACAAGTATTATGCTGTGTTGGTGGTTCTGACATTTAGGCTGGAACTCACAACACAGGAAACATAGAGAGCAATTTCAGAGAGAGAAGCTGAGATGGTTCACTTGTGAAACGTAATTAAGGATATTAAGCACCTTAATTGAAGACAGCTTTTTCAAAAGCTCTTTTTCAAAAGTTTTGAATGAGTTCTGATAAAACTTTGTAGGGCTGCAGTTAACAATGTTAGCATTAAAATTGCCTTACATCCACCAAGGTCTTCAAGGTCAACTTCATGATTTATTAGTCCAAAATTGACAAAAAGCCTTTTAACTTGGAAACTATTCTTATTGTTTGTGTAGTGTGTATTGTTTAAGATTTAAACTATCATGTTACATCTGACCTCTGACCTTATTTTTTCTTTCTTTCAAGTTGACCCCAAAATGTGTTACATCTTTAAAGAAAGTGTTTTTAATTTATTTGACAGCCAGTTGCTGACTTACAGACACCGACACTGATTGTATTACAATGAATGTGAAACTTTATGATGTTTTGGACCTGTGAGGAAATTTTCTATAACTGGAGTTCCTTAAACCTAAATTGCAGCTTTAGTTCTTTAGTTATTTCTACCCTGTAATTTTGAAATAATTTATTAATTAAAATTGTGTTGAATGAAATCAAACTATTATAAACATTACATTAAGCATTAACTCCCTACCAGAATAAATGACTAAAATATTATCTGTCTGCTTATCATTTTCCAGCTTGTAATTTGTTTTCTTTCCTGCTTTCACACAGTTTGATTTTTGTTTCATTTAGATGTGTGTCTATAACAAATTGCTGTTCAGCACCTTGAAAAAAAAAGCACAATTTAAAACATCAAATAATCATCATTTAAAAACAAGTTGGAGTTTATAATAAATTGATTGAAAATAACGAAATACGCTACCCTAATTTTTTGGCTTTTAGAGTTTCTTTAACTGTATTTGTGTTACTACTGATGTGCGTGACAACCAGTAAAAAATAGCATTAAAACAGCTGTCCACAAACTAGAAGATTAACTTAAGTACGAGTCTTTTATCTTTTAAATGTTTCGTCTTTGATTCTCTTACAGTACCTGAAGCTGTCGGTGGTCTGCAATTAGCTGTTCATGATCATAACACAATTAAAGTAACCTGGTCCGGACCCAAAAAGTTCAATGGCCCTGACAACAAATACAAAGTACGCTTATATAAAGCTGGTAATAAACAACAGGAAAAAGAGACCAATAAGATGAAACATGAGTTCACAGATCTGAGCTACTCTACAACCTACGATGTTGAGGTTTGTAAAATCCAAATTTTTGGTGTTATAAAAATGTATTATACTTAAATTATTAATTTATTCTTTTGTCTAACTCCTACTTTTATAAATGTTGTAATTCCTAATGAACTGATGTTCTGTCTTTAAAGGTGGTTGCTTTCAATGGACACTATGAGAGCCGTCCCAAAAAAGAGCACATTGATACTCTCTGTATGTTTTATTTTAATTAATGACACAGATTAATGATCAGATAAATCATTTGCCACATTTTATACACACATATTTCTACAAATTCTATTTGTCCTATAAAAGTAATTTTCAATATTATTTCACAGACAATGACAAAGCTGTTATTGGGTTTCTGGTCTTCCTCATCATCGTTACTGCTCTTGCTCTGCTCTTTGTCGTCTACAAGATCTACATTTTAAAACGCAGAAAGTCCCAGTAAGGATGCCTCCTCATATATGTCGATTCCTGCATTCGTTTTTCTGTTGGTCTCCTTCCAACTTTTCTTTGTAATCTGTATTTTTTGTAAACTATTTTTTTCTGCTGATCAGGCAAAAATCTTTTTTATTTAAATTTCATACATTAATTTTGCATTTAAATCACAATTTAGAATTCAAAAAGTGATGTTATTGCACTCTTTATTTAGACTTTTAGCACTGCCTATAACTCAAAATCTTTGTCTTTACAATTTTCTTTGCAGTGACATGAGTGAAAACATCAATCTGATTTCAACAACAAGTGAGTTAAACTTCAAAAACCATAGGTTTCCCTCAAATTTACTTTTTAATGTTTTTTTAAAAAATTGCATTTAGAACAGTATATTTATACTCATACTACATTAGTGTAACAAGGTCCCTTAGTCCCCATGCTCACATGCTTCTATGGTGAGGTCCTTATTCTTGATTCCTTTCCTTCCCTGTTAACATCATTTCCCCCTCCAGCTTCAATTTTGATTTTCTGTACTGTACACAGTTGATTCTCTAACATTTCATAACAATTAAATATATTTTTGACTGATTGCAATTAAACAGAATAATTATAGGATACTAAATGTTCTCCTAGAAGCCCGTTCCATTGTTTTAAGTTTAAAATTTAATAAGGACTCCTCCATGTCTGCTGAGTAAGGGGGGATGTTGCATTTAGGATGAAGACAACAACAAGGTGACAGAAGGAGAGCAATGTAAACTAGCTTCCTTTTTGAAAATCACCATGAATTTGACTCTGAGTAATAATGGCCATACATACATATGAACAACACCAAGAGCCACACACAGGTGTTGCAAAGGTTCCCAAAAGATAATTAGGACAGAAGGAATGCCTAAATTCACTTATATTTAAACTGAAATCCCAGTAAAATCCACAAGATCACAGCATGTGTGAATAAGATGACTAAGGCTATTTCCTCTAAAACACTCAGCTGATCTCTTTTGTTCCCCCATAAACCTGTTTTGTTTTTTGTTTTCTGTTTTTTTTTCCTTCTGTGTTGGACCTGAAATTTAGTACCGGCAATATTTCTGGTCCTGATTCAAGCAATGAAATTGCATGGCATATCATTAAGTGTGACCTTGGAATAAAAATGGTTAATCTTCATCAGATAATGCAGGATCATATTATAAACCCTGGGAACAATAATTTATTTATTATAATAAACATTTGGAGTAGTTAGGCTTTAAGCATTAGTTTACTGTTACATTGTAGTATTTAGGTATGTTTGAAAAAAAAAACAACAACCTGCTAATGTTGTATAAAACTATTCATACAAACAATCAGAAGTTGGGTAAAATAATATTTATTTGTAAGCATCTCATTTGCTGATTTGTTTTAGATGATGAAGAAAACCTGATGCCCGTTGAGCCAATCGCAGCAGAGATCCTGTTGGAAACCTACAAGAGGAAGCTCGCTGATGAAGGAAGACTTTTTCTCGCCGAGTTTCAGGTAAATTCATTGTTGTTTTGTGGGGTTTTATTTCTATTTCATTTATTACAGTATTACAGTTTATTTATTCATTGGCTTACAATGGGCTTTCAGGGAGTCAGGTCACAAGGAACAAAAGGCAAAGGCTGGATTTGACATTTTATTGAGTAGGAAGGGTGTAAATGGGGCTGTTTTTTTCTGTAAATGACAAAGTTTATTTCTGTTTGCAGAGTATCCCCAGAATTTTTTCGAGATACACGGTGAAAGAGGCCAAGAAGTCCTGCAATTCTGTCAAGAACCGCTACGTGGACATTTTGCCATGTGAGACTGTCAGCAGCTATTTAGCAACTATTTTAAACGGTTCATTTCATTAATAAATGAAATGATGTTATCATGAAAATTAATGAGTTAATTTGATCATCAATTAATTTTTTATAACTGTGATTAGAAAACTGAATTTATGTGACAGTTCCTTCTGCTTATCCTTTATCTATGGGATATTTATTTACCCATGTATTGTCTTCAACTAGATGATTATAACCGTGTCCAGCTAACCACAGGAAATGGAGAGACAGGATGTGACTACATCAACGCCAGCTTCATTGATGTACGTAAAAATGCCACCTTATACTATCTTTGCTATTGCTGCAGTCATGTGAATAAAATCATTATCAAAATTTCACACAAATGTAAAAATATAAAAGTGTTTGCATGGACAGTCATGATAAAGACATATTCTACGTCAAATCACATCCAAGCTCTTTAATGTGCAACACACATAACTTCTCTTTGACAAACATCCAGTCAAACATCACCTCTCTTCTTCCTGCAGGGGTACAAGGAGTCCAAAAAGTACATTGCGGCTCAAGGTAAAGTCATGCTCTCATTTTTCACACAGGTGCACTGAATTGTCAGATGTTTTATGGTATTTATATGCTGTGTGTGCTGTAGGGCCAAAGGATGAAACTATAAATGACTTCTGGAGGATGATCTGGGAACAACAATCCTCAATTATCGTCATGGTGACACGGTGTGAGGAGGGAAACAGGGTAAGAACCTGTTTTAACTTTTTTGGTGCAGAAAACTGATTTTTTTTAATGATTTAGTGAAATGGTGCTCTGTGTGACAACATAAAAAATCATTTTCACTTTGAAACTCACAGCTATCAAATATAGATGAGTCTAGTTGTGCACAGTGAAATATCCTTTATTGGAGAATCTGATTTACTTGTAAAACAAAAACCCGTCTCATGTTGTTTCACAGGTCAAGTGTGCTCAGTACTGGCCATCTCCTGACCGAGAGACGGAGCTCTATGAGGAGTTCATTGTGAAGCTGAACTCAGAGGACCACTATCCAGATTACACCATCCGCCGTCTCAGCCTAACAAATGTAAGCCTCCATCAAAGCTTGAATAGACAAAACTGTAAAACTGTTTTAAAATTGTTTTATTTTTTGTTTGTTTTTACTTAAATGTCACAGCTGTGCAGAAGTGTTGCTCAACATACATTTTAATCCCAACAAATATACTTAATTAAATATAGATGCATGTAGATGTCAACGAACATATTTTTGTGTGTGTTTCATGACCGTGTGTGTGTGTGTGTGCATGTTTGAATGGCTGCAGAAACGGGAGAAGAACTCAGAGAGGGAGGTGACCCACATCCAGTTCATGAGTTGGCCGGACCACGGCGTTCCAGGAGAGCCGCACCTCCTCCTGAAACTGAGGCGGCGTGTCAATGCCTTCAAGAATTTCTTCAGCGGGCCCATCGTTGTTCACTGCAGGTATGTGAGACCTCATACTCAAAACTCAGCTGAGTTTAAAAGGTCATCTGCAAAGTGTGTCTCTGTTTCCCTTCTTTTTACCACCTCATCAGTTCATGGTTTATACAGTTACCTGTACAGGTATGTGTACAGCATGATTTTTACACTGACACATGCTGCGCAATAGAAATTGGGCAAATCTGACTGGATCGATTCTTTCTATTAATAACCTTAGAAACCTCAGGCTGGTGTCTATTTGTAGCCGCACCTCCTTCTTCAGATTAGCCCCTCATAGTTTAGAGAGCTGTTGACTGAGATTAAATAATATGATTGGGGAAGTTCTTTGTACATTAGATACATATTAAATAACACAATACTCTAACCACACTCACAGATCATTCTTTCTTGTGTAGTGCGGGCGTTGGCAGGACAGGAACCTACATTGGCATCGATGCTATGATGGAAGGTCTGGAGGCAGAAAACAGAGTGGACATCTATGGTTATGTAGTCAGACTCCGCAGACAGAGATGTCTCATGGTCCAAGTTGAGGTAAAATATCAGTCGAGATCTGATTTAGACACTGTACTCTATTTGTGTATGAATGTGTGTGCGTGCCTGTTTAAGATTGGAATCGATGGAAAATGTTGTGGTTTAGTATAGTGGGTAAATACAAGGATGCCAGTTCTCAGGAAACATATAGAAAGTAAATCAGCTCATCTAAATCCATATCTATAGATAAACAGAAAAACAGACCCATGGAGATAAACAAACTGTTAAAACAACTTTTTTATCAATACAAAAAAAAAACAGTTTAACATTAACACCTTCATCTTTTGGTCATTTCCTGTATTACTTGGTTTCATTATCTCGTGTCTTGTTCCTGTTTTGCTTCCTGTTTTTGTATCTCGACTTTGATATTTTTGGTCACATCCTCGTTTTTCTTCACCTGTGTTTGACCGTGTCCACCTTTATGTCATCCCCGTCATCCCAAACCTCCCAGTCATTTAGATGCATGCACATGCATAAACAAAACATTTCAGCGTGTTATTTTTGTAATATTCTGCATTCAACCAAAAAATAAGTTAGAGAGAGAAATCTGAGAAATAAATTGTGCAGCACAATAGAAATTTGTCTTTTGTAAAAATGTACATTTTTGTGTACTAAGAGGAGTACATTTGTCTGCGCATAGGCCCAGTACATCCTGATTCACCAGGCCCTGCTGGAGCACAACCAGTTTGGAGAGACAGAGATCAGTCTGTCTGAGCTGCACAGCTCACTGACCACTCTCAAAGAGAAAAACTCAGACAGTGAGCCCACCCTGATGGAGGATGAGTTTGAGGTATGTATGGCTTATTATTTTTATATATTTGTAAAATACTGAAGAGCAATGTGGTGAGTTGAAAGTGCAGTTTCAAAAACACGATTATGTTTAGAGTGTCTGAGGAAGATCGCCTTAAAACATTCACAAAACATCTTTTCATGAAGTAAATGGTAAATGGACTAGTTCTTATATAGCGCTTTTCTACTCTTTTCGAGCACTCAAAGCGCTTATACAACAGTAACAGTAAGTAAGTAAAAAATATAGTTGCTGTTTCTACCTTCCTTTCTTTTTTCTGTCACATCCTCACCTTGAATGTGTTGAAGAAATTACAGACTTTAATTTATCTTCCTAAACGTTTTAATAATAAAAAATTAACATTGCAGAGACTCCCGAGCTTTAAAAACTGGAGGACATTCAACACGGGAGTTACAGAAGAAAACAAGAAAAAGAATCGTACTTCAGCCGTCATCCCCTGTGAGTGTCTGCTACAAATCCCACATCCGTGTGTGTGTGTGTGTGTGTGTGTGTGTGTGTGTGTGTGTGTGTGTCTATACAGATGTATAGATTAATGTCTGATTACATGCATGCATGCATATGCTCACTTTCACTTGTTTTCATGCCAAACCTGCAGATGACTACAACCGTGTTTTCCTGAAGCTGGATGAAGGACTAAGTCAGGATAGTGACCCTGATGAAGATAATGAGGAGGAAGAGTCATCAGATGAAGAGGATGAAGACTCCACTAAATACATCAACGCCTCCCACGTTGCTGTAAGTTATTTCACAGACACATTCAGCCTATGTGTGTCAAACTGAAATATGAGCTTCTCTTAAAACGTGACAAACTGCTTCCTGTTAAAACCTTTCCTGCTGTAGCAGATAAAGAAACGTGTCTCATCTTATTTAGATTGACGTGTTTTCTTTCCACACACAGGGCTACTGGGGCTCTCGGGCCTTCATAGTAGCACAGACCCCACTGCCAGACACCATGGCTGACTTCTGGTCGATGGTTCACCAGAAAAAAGTGTCTACTATTGTCATGCTTTCAGACTGCAGTGAAGGAGATACGGTACCTAAAATATAATGCACTTAAAATAATAATTTATAGCATATGCACACTGTTAAGAAGTAAATATTAAATATGCTTGTTTTCTTCTGTATCTTCTTCTTAATAGGACTCTATTTACTGGGATAAAGAAAAGAAATGTTTTGGGGACATTGAGGTGGAAGTGGTGAGCACAGACAACTCCCCGAACTTCATCAGCCGCACCATGCAGATCCGCCATGTCAAGGTAACACAACAGCCTCACACATTCTGTCTCTGTAACAAAAAGTGTGCGTATGATGAGACCGGTCACTTTTAAACCAGCACCACTTGTTTCCACAGAGGAAAGACAATCGGACGATAAAACAGTTCCAGTTCCTGAAGTGGGGGAACAGAGAGGTGCCAGAGAAACCTCAAGATCTCACAGACATGATCAAGGACATCAAGCAAAACTGTGGCAGCAGCATATCACAGCGGAACAATCCCATGGTGGTCCACTGCGAGTAAGAAAGCAGCAGAGAAAAATGTCCACTGTTCAGTGATTAGGGACAGTATGCGGCACAGGGTGACTCTTCTTTCACAGCTTTCAAGTTTTCAGACCAGTAAAATATGTTGCAAGAAAGAACTTCCCTAATTTGTTGAGTTTCGGGGAAGACGACGATTTCTTTCATGTGATCTTAAAGAGCTTGGTACTGTACAGGTCGCGAGCCATACAGCAGGATGCCTCAAGCTATAAATTGACTACATGTAGCAATATTTCTATGCATATACTGCTTTATTTTAAGCTCTAGAACTGACAGAACATTCAGGCCACCAGTTCCATTAACAAACAAAATGTAGCAATTTTTGCAAATTTATCCTAACAACTACTTACAGTACGAGGGACATTAAATCTCTTAACTGATTAGGAACAGCTGAGTATTCACATGGATGTAATCAGCGCTGTTTTTGTTTTCTATGAAAATAGATCTGTCTTTATAGATTATTTTATTTGTGTGATGTCCATAACAGGGCCGCATCCGTCTAAATACATTAATAAATATGCATAAAATAATGAGCTTATCAGGAAACGTTGGCGTTAGCACACATCAAGTTCACAGTAAGTTCTTAATGTCAGTTCCAGCGGCTGAACAGAGAAAAATCCTCTTTCCTTGTTGTAACTTTTTGTGTTTGTGTGCCCCTCAGTGACGGCTCGTCCCGCTCGGGGGTCTTCTGTGCCCTGTGGAACGTGCTGGACAGCGCTGAGAGCGAGAAGCTGGTGGATGTTTTCCAAGTGGTCAAAACTCTGCGCAAGGAGAGACAGCGCATGCTCTCCACCCTGGTAAGAAAGAGGAACCCACATATGTGCACTTCACACTAAGAGCTGTTTGTACCGAGACATTTCACACCACCAGTTCCTTGTTCTGACTAGGAATTGCTATAAGATACTGTTTTGAAAAAAATAATAAATAAATTAGAGCTCAAGGCTCATGATAATTTATGCATCTTATTTTCAACTAATCAACTGAAAAGACCAAAACCATCAATACCCTGAGTCTGATCCACATTTATTCATTTTCCTAGCCTTTAGGACCGAAGTTATAAATCTTTTTTAATTGCAGTAAACAATGCTCTGCATCACCCGGGCACTGTTAATTAAGCAAATATGAGTAATTAGTGCATTTTGACAACAGTGGGAAGGCGATTGCATGATTGTAATGAGGCAACATGTCACCTAATACAGTAATATAGTGTGGTTAATGACTAGTTTTTGGACAACAGTAGAAGTCTTTAGCAAGAGGAATCAGCTATAACATTTTTGTGTGGCTGACCAGGATTTAATAGTTGGATCAGTTCAGTGTTTGTGCTGTTTTTGTGGGATTGTTGACTGAGAAATTGTTTCTGCTGCGCTTATTTATTTGTGCTTATTTAGGGAAGTGTGTGAGACTGTCTACAAAGCAAGAGTCACTAACAAAAACCATGGAAACAATTTTCTGCTTCCTCTCAAATGCGTCTCTCTCTTTCTAACAGGAGCAATACAGGTTCTTGTATGACGCCGTGGAGGCCGTCTTCCCCGTTCAGAACGGGGACGCGAAACCGGTGCAGGCCCCTGCATCTGACTCAGTGCAGATAGTCAATGAAACAAAGGCAGATGGAGGAAAGGCTGAGGAGCCAGCCAGCACTACCAGCAGTGACCAGCAGCCGGCAGCAGAGAACACTCCTCTGGTGTCCGGTGGAGATAAAGAAGAGAAGACGGAGGAGGCTTCCACCCCCACAGAGAAGACCCCCCTGGATGACACCAGCAATGGTCCCACTGTCACTCTGGAGGTCTGAGGGTGAAGGCACGTTTATGGATGCCTTCGCCTCACAGGAATAAGCGCTATAGTCGAATGCTTCTTTTTTTTAAAAATTACAGTATGAATGTATAAATATTGTAAAGCTTAACAGGGTGTAATTTGTGGAATTATTGAAGAATTTGACCATATTTTATGTCAATTTCCAAAATGTATGCTTTAAATTAAGTTATAAATGCTTGGAAATGTACTAGGATACAAATGATCATTTCAGTGAAGAAGTTTACGAAGCCTGCTGTCATCAAACTAGAGATCCTGGATTTATTGTGTAGTAAACTAAATTTTAAATATACAGTACATGAGTTGTTGGGGTTTTTTGTTTGTTTTTTGCCTACTCTAACTTCTTATGAAATTGATTTAGTTTATCAAGTGTTTTTCTTGCTAAATGAACATCCTGTACTCCTCATTGATATCCAGTATTAAACATTTTTGAATTATTTACAATGTTTGTGACATTCCATTAAAAAGGACTTACAATAACAGTTATATTTATGTATTTGTTTATTGTCATCAGCTTTGTTAAGTAAATCTTTAAATGGAAAGCAGATTTTTTACTCAGCTTCTTCCTATATGAACACCAACATTTGCAAGGGTTTTAATGCAAAATTTCAGTCAGCACCTTTTGACTTTTGTGGTTGTGCGATATATTATCAGATTTTGTCGGCCCACATCCGTACCATACTACAGACTACAGCAGACTAGCTGTACAATGATAAGTTAAGAGATGTGATTATTTTCCTTTTCCTTCACAATAACTTCAACTGATGACCATTTTATTCTGTATTTTTCCTGCAACAGAAAAATGTCCAAGTGCTGAAAAAAGCACAAATTTCTGGAGGTTTAAAGCGTATGCGTGTGTGTGTGTGCGTGCGTGCGCGTGCGTGCGTGCGTACGTGCGTGCGTGCGTGCGTGTATGTGTGGTGTGTGTAGCAACAAATCCGTGCTTTGAAGTGAATCAGAAAACATCTCAGAGCAACTCTGAGCAAACAACTGAAACTTTTACCTTAAATCTTCATCAAATGTGTGATTATTTTTAAAAAAATTAATTTGTTGTTTATTTACATTTATAGTTGTTTGTGTTTGCTTGCTTATTATTTAAGCAAGCTATTTATTTAATGTGTCAGTCTGAGAACTTTGACCTATTTTTGTTTGTTGTTATTGGCTCTTTTGCTTAAATGGATGATTATGAATTAACTGCATAATGTGAGCTACAAATATTCTGTTTCTTCTGTGCTTCAGAAACTCGTAATCCTCTTAAAGAATCCTTCTTTCTAGGAGCAGCAGAGATGCTTTTGGAGTAATTTTTGTCTTTGCTGGTGTTTTTTGTCTTTTACTTTGCCAGGATTAAGTTTTAACTTTGAAGGGAAATTCTGAAAAATGTCATAATTCTATGGCTTAAACAACTCTTTGTACTTCTGGAAGCTTTGTGAATACACGGCCTGATGTCAGCACCTTAATCCTTAACTAGCAGGATATATCTAGTGGGACTGGTGTGCAACAATATAAGTGTAAAGAAGGCTGTAAAACATGAAAATGAGATCACAAAGAAATTAAAAGACAGCTGCTTCAAATGCAGAAGAAACAGGATTTCTTTTTCTTTTTTGAAAATTCACATTTACTTTGATAAAGTGAAGATTTCAGAATATTGTTTTTCATTGTCAAAGGCCAACAGTTACAAAATTTAAGACACACAAGATACATAATGAACAAGTTTTCTTCCATTCAGAACAATCAAATTTCTGCTGTAAATTTCAAGAATATTCATCCCAACCTGAAGTAAAATGTATAAAAAGTATATCCTATGCATAAAAAAATCAGATGCATTTGAATCGAGAGAAAACAACAAAATCTGTGCCACATGTTGTACAAACTGAACATGATTGATTTGTGTTAGAGGCTCTGAAAAGGTTTGTGAACACAACAGCACTAACAGCAAGAACGTAACGATACACAAACTAAATGAATCACTAAAAATACAGTCACAGAGCATTTAATAGCTTCCTAGTGTTGATTGTCTACACTGTGGGGATACAATAAACAAAATTTCAGTCAGTTCTGTAGTGCTACAGTACTGGCACATCAACCAATGTGTTCAAATCCTTTGTAGTGTAATATCAGCTTGGACACAGTTCGGGTAGCGTTTATTTTTATATTTCCCTGACGCACTGCTACACTCTTTTCTCTTGTTTTCACTGCATACACGTGAGTTGTGCTGTTCATGTAAATTTATTCAGTCGCTTCAATTATTGCTAGATTTAGCAGTGCATGCTTGACTGAACATCATTTTCCTGATGTCGAGGAAGCAGTAACTTTACTTTTACTTTTGTCCATATTGGCGCATCCGGTTTCGCTTTTTCAGCCTGACAAGTCACAATGCAACCATCCATTAAACAGCCAATGATGTATTTCTATTAAATACCAGAAGCAGCTGCTTTCATGGCTCCAGTGAGCACGGGATGAAGCGTCACGCTGTAGTGCACAGTACAAAAATAATACTCTGGTTCACTTTTAAGAGGTGATGAACAAAAAAAAGACAAGGATCAACAAACATCTTCCCAATTGCTTCAAATGCTATTTTGTGTATGGCATTGCATTGTGTCTATTTTAAAATGCTCACCTTTACAACAGGTGAGCTTTGCAATGCTTCTGAGGAGTGCATAATAAATAAATTTAAAAAATCCAGCCACATATACAAAAGGTTAATTAACTATCCAGCTAGCTTTTTAAGGTTGAGCCTGAAATGTCAATTTTACATATTGCACTCAACCAGAAGCACGTGTCACACCAACCACGTTTGCTTCTTCACCTTCCAGGGAGGGCTAATTCCGACCGACGTGTTTGATTTGTGCATATTTTATCACCTTTCCCTCTTGGCAACTATTTTCACCATTGCCCTCATCATTTATGCTCCTCCAATCCAGGTACCATCATCATAGCACAACACTTGAAGGCACAACCACATCTTCCCTGCTGTATGTTAAATGCCGGGAGTTTCTTTCCAGCTGACCTACAGGAGCTGGGATCAGTGTACTCCGTGCAGTGTCCGACCTTCAGCAGGACCAGTTTGGATAAACTGGGCCATCATCAGGTTCAACAACTCGTGCCAGCTCAGTTGCTCGGGATGCACAGAGCGCACTGCCGGTCCTGATTCACTGTAACAGCCGGAGTTTCAGCTTCAATCTGATTCTGCTGCAGTTTCATTAGGTTTGTTTAGCAGTTGCAGGCCGGGCCTTGGCAGGCTCTGATATAGCCTTAGCGTTATCAGTTCGAGTTTTAGCAGTCTCTGGACGGGCTTTGGACTCTTTCTTTGGTGCTGGAAGTGTCGGTGGTTCCCAGAGCAGGAATTCATGCAGGAGTGTGTTGACAGCGTCCGGACACTCCATCATAACCATGTGACTGCCATCCTCCAAGACCTTTAGGAAAGCCATTAGAAGTATCTGATGAGAAAAAATGAGACAATGAGCAAAAAAAAAGTTGGAGTTCAAATGAACAGACAACCGCAGTATGTTGGTAAGTTCACTGAAGGCCATAGTTCTGATTGTTTTAAACTTTCACCGGGTGCAGCAAGCTGCAAACAGAGCAGTGAAAAACTGTTAAACAGCTGCTGCTTTACACATCCAATAGATTTGTAAAACACTGATTTACTTGTAGCATTCAGTTATTTTTCTGGCCACCTAGAGGATGCAAGTCGATTCGCTATATATCTATATTTGTTCTGATTACCAACTCCTGAGGGAAATATTTGGCTCTTAAGCTGCTAATTCACTGTGTTAAAGCTTTGCTGCTTACTGCAGCTGCTTTCAGCAGTGAGAAAAATCAGGCTAAAAGATTACAAAATTGCTCACCAGGGAGTTTAATTTGAAACGCAAAGACGGGCAATGATTCTTACCACAGGTGACTCATCCCGTATTCCATAATTATGATTGTGAAATTTGATTTTTACTGTAAAAAATTTTTTGAAATGGATTTTAGTCTTTCCAGACATCCATTTCACTATAGAATGCTGGTTTTAGTACATAATCTGTTATTTATAATAATAATTTCTCCATTTGGAATTCTGGCCTTGAAGATCCCCCACTTACTTCTGCCATCCGTTGGTCCTCTTCAACAGGGACAAACTTGTCATGCATGCCATGAACCAGCAGGATGGGCACTGTGAGCTCAGCGTGGTAAACCTCGTCCCCCTCGGGCCAGTACTGCCCGCTCATCATGGCACGCAGCACAAACGACGACACATTGAATGCATTGTTCTCTCTCAGCAGCTGCTTCTCCCTGGCACCCTGCTGAGCAAAGCCAGCCCTGTAGATGGCAGAGTGGACGATATTTAGCCCAAATAAAACTCCTTCAAATATTCAAGATTATGATGATTTTGAACAGGCAAACAGGCTAATTAAATACCAGTACAATTATCAAATACACCCTTAATTTAGATACATTATACATGACATGCATTTAATATTATGTGTTTAATATTTTTTTCACTTTGTCATTCTTTCTACAATTGATGGAAATACTATTTTTTGCTTATGTAAATATTGGCATTATAAAGTAAAATTGAAAAAACAAGAATACGCTGCATTGTACCCATTTGTATGTACATTTGAATATCTGATTTGGCATCGACCGTGTTCATTTTAGCTTGAAAGTTTTTCAATTTAGGAGGCTGAAAACTTTTAGATAAAAAATAAATAAATAAATACATGACCAGGCCTTCTTTATTGAAGGACCCTTCAGATATCAGACATGTGGCATTGCCACGTTACTCTCTTATCTTTATGTTCCCCATCTTTCGCTGTCTTACTTGAGAAAGCACCAGGCTAGCAGCGGGGAGAGGCAGTGAAGCACGCAGGTCGGCAGGTTGAAGATGGAGCAGAGGCTGGGCTCCAGAGCGGTGGGACCACCACCATTGATCATCACCATCTTGTGAATCTGTTCTGGATACTCGTGAGCCAGAAACGTGCAGAACGACACACTAAAGCAAGCAGAACAAAAGACTGGTTACAGGGCAGACTGAAAGAAACAGGCTGATCATGCTGTGGAAGTCATCTTTGAATCAGAATGCACCGTTCAGGGCAAATCTAACCAGTGGCATGCTTATCCTTGCATTACTGCACTAAGAGACAACAGATGCAGCAGCAACAACAAAGACGTGTAATGCAATAAGTTACAGAATAGGCTTTATCTTTAATGCTGTTCAATCTGTTTGAATAGTGATGAAATTCATTATTTTAAGAAAGATGGTCTACCGTAAGGAGACCAGGTGGCCATTTTATGTGTGAGTGCACAGGTTGTTTTTTTTCTTGTGCTGCTTCCCACATACTGTGAGAGTGTCCCACAGTTTCATTGGCTCTAATTTTCAAAAGTCAGCACTAGAAAACCTTCTTTAAACTCTGGCTAGTGTGAAGAAAACAGGGAAAGATAATTATCAGACTTAACATCAGCTGAAATGCAATTAACAGCAATTGTGATGGATATAGAGGCAGTTAAAGGGAGTTAGTGTAGAAAAAAAAACTATAGCATACGACTGTAATAATAAATTTTAGCTTTATTTTGTTTATTATATTTAGCTTGGAATACAGGCAAGAAAGTTGCATTAAAATGAAATATGTGTTATTCACATATGAAATGCGCAATTTGTCTAATTTATCTTTTTAAATTATATATCACAAAATATAAAACTTCCACTCAGCGTGTCCCACATCATCCCATTACACCTGTTACTCAACATTTATGTTTATTTGTCTCTGGTCACCTTATCTTCCATGGTGTAACTTCTCCAAAATGTTTTGTTTTATTTGACCTACTGCATGAAATCTAAAGATGTAACATGTTACAGTGAATCCTTGTTTTTGAGAAGCTCAGTGAGGTTAGAAAAGGTTCAGATTTTTGTCTGACAAATGCATAAATAAATAGTTACTGGGGGGGGATCTCCTGAATCCTTCTGGATGATCTCTTGCAGTTTCACCATCTTCTGTGTGAATGTTGTGATCTTTACTCACCCATAAGAGTGTCCTATGAGAATATTCCTCTTCCGTGCATATCTCTTGAAGATTATTCTCATATCCTCAGCCAGTGCATAGAAAGTGTATGCTGCAGGTATCTGTGGTGCTGAGCTGGCTCCGTGTCCCGCCAGGTCCGGGGCGATCACTTCGTAGCCGAGCCGGGAAAAGAAGTCCAGCTGGCTTCCCCAGATATCCAGCGAACCTCCCACTCCATGAATGAAGAACAGCGCAACATCTGGATGTGTCCCTTTACAGGCTGAGATCTTTCTTTCACAGTCAATCACCACGGTGCGCTTGGGCTTACGCCTGCGCTTCCTGGGTTGCTGTGATTGGTCAGTCTGCTCAGCGGCAGGTGCGTCTCCTGCTGCCGCCGCTGTCTCCGGTGCCCCGTTGTTTCCAGCCGTGACAGAGTCTGATCTCGCCTCAGGAATGTTGACAGGCGGTGACGACTTACCACAGTCTGTCAGTTCTACCTCCACAGTGCTGTTGGGCTCTGTCTCTCCATTCTGGCAGCTTTTCAGCTCTGCGCTCGCCCTGTCACCCAAGTTCTCAATGAACAGCTGTCCATTACGGTAAACTGTGATCTTTCGTTTGCAGCTCACACCCCCACCAAGCCCGGGGGGTTCCTCCACCACCAGCCGGTCAGGGATGATATGTCGAACCCGCAGGATGCGTCCTGGTTTCACCTCCACGAACTCGTAGCCATCCGCAGGCTCTGAAGTTTCTACAGGTACCACAATATTGGTCGACTTTGAGGTGAAGCAGCAGAATAGACTTTCCAGAAATCTGGTCAGCATGGCTGCTAGTCTGGAGGGAATACAGCCACATAGAAACACACAAAGAAACACGAGTGAACAAGAAGATATGCCCACACAAACACGGGCAGCAACATGGATCATAAGGAAAATGGCTACAGGCACGCTCTCTATTTAACTTTAACAGTTTAAAAGTGCAGAAATTAGTTTATATGGCACAATGATTCTCTGTTCAGAGCATTAGAAATTATTTTAGAAGAGCGCTTATAGGAAGAGGAAGGTAAGGAGATGGAGGCAGTATAAACGTCAGGTGCATGAAATGCATTTGCAAAATATGTCATTAAGAACTTTACATCTCTATATCAGATGGCTATCTGGGGAGCTTAACTGTACCATTCAAGGAGGTAAACAAGTTCTAGTGCCTTTACAACCTGGCATCTAATTACAACTTAAACCCTTGCGACTTTCTGTCAGACGTAACTGAGCACCATCTTTACGCAGCGCGGCCTTTCGTGGTATTAATAGACGTGAACGGACGATAATAGCTCCGTGAGTTAAAGCTGTCCACCATGTGATCGCTCTGCAGGAGCAACACGCAGCAGTGCAACCAATCAGTGACTAAAAGAAAGATATTCAGGAATAAAGAAGTATTAACTCAGAGTAAATTTATCCCACATAGAAAGCAAATGAGCACCTTGTTTTTGTGCAGTACCATTGCAAACACCTGTCTACAATAAACTGGCTTCCTCGTGAACTCCAAACTGCAGCTTTTTAAAATTCTGCAACAATTTTGTACTGTAATTAAATAGCCCCCCAAAGGGAGAGTCTGTACAATGCGGGTGTTCCCGCAGTATCAGTTGTCAGTTGATTATCAGCCATGGCAACAGCACAGCAGCCAAGCAGGGTCTGCAGGTCTCTCTGTGGGTTGCATTATCCTACCTTCCTCCCTGCTAGAAAGGATTATACTCTCAGTCTAAGTCCACACAGCACAATCTGTCTATCTCCTTTCTCGATGAAAACAGAAAACTGCGGCACTGTGTGGTGACAGTTTAACACATTTGGTGAACTGTTTCATTTTCATTAAGCTCAACATTGTTGCTGTTTTCAAGTTGGAGATTATACACACATTGTAAAACAGCATTGCTGCTTATACCGGCACACCGTCTCAATAACAGTGCAGTGCTGCATTTACTGAGAGGAAGAGGCTGAGCATGCCATTATCATGAGTGACGGTGACCCATTCGTCTCACATCAAAAGGCACCGTTTTGATCAGTCACAAAGAGTAAGCTATGTGTGCCATTTATATTAAACTGGGGTGTGTCTTGGATCATAATCCGAAACGATTCAAAAGCTCATTTCTACACTTACAGAAAAGAAGCATTCGTCCATCCATGTCATTAGAATGAGCTTTAAATTGTATAATTGCTTTGCGGCAATAACCAAACACAGAAGTGGTGTTGTGTCTTTTTCAGTCATCTGTTCTTTTCGTTTTCATATAGGCTGGTTATGCAGCAAAATTCAATGTGCAGAGCAAAGACGGCTTTCAATTAGACCAATAAGCACTAGCAGGAGGAAAACATAAGTGGCTGGCAAGATAACTGAGAACATTTTTTTAAAGTGGCAATATAATCAGTCTAACCAGTAATAACCTGTATTTGCGCAACGTGCATGTTGATGTCCATTAATCACTTCTATTGCATATCATGAATCATCTGATTGGACTGGACACAAAGAATGTGTTGAAACATGTGTGTGATGTAGCGATTGGGCTCCATCTGCAAACCAGGCCACACGCAGGCATCAGGGAGTACCGAGAGTGGGAGAGACGCATTTAGGCAATTTCTTTTTAACAGGTTGTTACTCAAAGCACTGAAAGAGCTGCTGTCTGCGGATTTAACAATAATCAACTTATGATCACAGGTAGGGCTGCTAAAATGTTACACGATATTCACAATGTGCTCGTTGTGGCCATTTAAATATCTTCCGATAAAGCAGTCCCTATTAGTCAGTTTGACTGTTGTTAAGGTTTCTGACTGGCTTTTGTTGTCAGCGGTTGTGACAGGCTGTTATATAACATTACATGCTGGTTAGACACAGTCACAGAGACTGGGGCCCAGAAAAAAAGAGTAGAGACTGTAATGAGGATTAAAAACAACTGCAGTGGCTTCACAGTTGCCATAGTCCCACACTTGTTTAATCAAGTGTATTAGCTGTGCTTTACTATTAAAGCTCCGCTGCACTTGCTTGCATGTATGACACAACTGAAGTCACATATTGCAGGTATGGAATAAAGCTCTGAATTCAATGTGTTATGTTATATGCAAGTTAAATATTTTCTAAGCAATTTGATTTAAAAATTATTTAATTTCAAAATAGTGCAATGCAAGTAACTACAAATGCATAACCTGATAATTTAACACAAATGTGAGCAAAACTTTTCTCAAAACAAACAAACAAAAAAAAATTTCACCTGTAATGGTTTGTGTGCTGGTCCACTAGAAATATAAAAGGTCTTTTTGCCTGGTGTTTGAAGCTGCTGGGCCATCCATTCAC
>VUQK01017757.1:34532-70539 GCA_015106715.1 Bujurquina vittata
TGAAGATGAGTTCTGTAGGATTCAAGGTGCAGTGTATTTTAGTGTATTCCAATTATAAATTATATGGTTCAAATGGTAAATGACGTGTGCATGCTGGAAAGTAGTAGGAGATGCATGGGGGTTTTCTAATCTACTCCAACAGAGAATAACACCCAGGTTAAACAATACTGGAAGATATCTTCAAGTGTTTCAAATGGTGCAAAGTATAATCCTGTGCAGGGTGTACACGTTAAGTATAGATTTCCTCTTACTGAATATGTCTGCATGCAGCTCTCCATCTCAGCCTGAGTGAGCGTGGTACTCTCTCTCTCTTCTGGAGGATCCATCCACGATTCCCTTTTCGTTTTCGGCTCGGCCCTCTCTGCGCTCCGGCCTCTTCTTCTGTGACGCAGTGACGTGCTGCTCTCAGACCCAGAAGGCAGTGGAGCAGCAGCAGCAGCAGTTGCACCAGCAGCAGCATTAATTCCCTCAGCCCCGCCCCCACCTGAGTCCTTCACATCATGAATGCCATTGTCGTCGTCGTCATCGCACATTTCAAACACTGAGGCTGGGTCCATTCCTTTTTCCACCATAGTGGGGCTTCCCTCTTCCAGAAAACTGCTCTCCACGGGGGGCCCACTGCAGGCCGGCTTTCTGTCCACCTTAACAACAACAACACTGATCAGCATTCGGCACGATTCCTACTAGTTAGCAAAGTTCTAAGGTATAATCATATCACAAACATCACACGGTATTATACCTTCTCTATGAAGCTCACTTTCCTCAGCTTCAAACCACAGTCGATTAAACTCTCCTCCTCCGTCTCGCCTTCGCTGAACCTCCCGCTGTCGGCCTCATCCTTCTCACCTCCCTCCTCCTCATCAGGCACTCCACATCCCCCATTCAGACACTTCTTTTCCCTGAGAGCAGGTGAAGAGACAGATAAACGTCAGACAAACTGCATGTTAACCACTCACAGTGATGCTCTGTGGTCTAATTACTCTGATAGTTATGAATCATAACTGCATGCGGTATGTGAACAATAGCAGAGGATGACAAAGTGTCTTTCTATTTGAACCCGTGCAGCTCTGTTTGTAGTGACTAATACAGTAAGTGTTGGTGTGAATGGCAACCAAATACGTAATGTCATGGTTCACCACACTGATTGTTGGTGACAGAAACAATCAGAGCTTATAGCACATGATTATTTAATTCCAGTGTTAACTGTATTATTTTTGACTGAAAAACTTAGAGCGCAACCTTCTTTCTGGGTGCCCCACTCCAGGCCTGGTACCCCTCAGTCCAGGTCCTGGCATGGTCTGGTCAGTGGGAGACGCCATGGCTTTTCCAGCGGCCAGCCGGGCATATTTAAGCAGCACTGAGAGCAGCAGGTCCCACACAGCTCTCAGTGTAAGCTCTCCCAGCTTGTGACGCTCATACAGGTAAGGCTGCAGCACCTCCTTCACATTTTGAAGGAACTGGCGTATGATGAGTAGAGTGGCCAGCATCTGACAAAACACAAGGGACAAACAGCTGCAGCACTTAAGAGATCACAACAGAGTAACTGGAGCATCTAAAAGAAAATCCCCCAGAGAGATAAATGTGGACAGAGCGCAGCAGGACCAGCAAGACAGAGAGAGGACGTTATCACAAGGGTCTAAAAATATAGCAAATCAAAAGATATGTATGCTGATTCTATCCTCAGGTAAATGACACAAGGAGGAACCCTCCACCTGAATGGTTCTCTGGGCATTAATATTTCATCTGTGAGGGTGCAACATGTTTCAAAAAACTGATGGGAAGCAGTACAGCTAGAATACTTTTTAATTTTATGTGTGAGTCCAGTGCCTCAAAGCCTTTCTTTCCTTGTTTCTGAAAGATTAATCCGGCAGAAGAAATACAAATTATGCATAACAAGTACAGATAGGTTTAATCTGAAGGGAATTTATAATTCAATACAACTATACTCTTATCATTTTGGGATTCATTACCATTTGCAACAATACTGTAGTCATGATAATTGGGAAAAAAAAAGAAAGATGGAGACGATATAAGCAGTCAGACCTTCATAAAGGTTTTAAACAAACCCTCAGGATTGCCAAACAGCCAAAGTTATCATCCATCTGTTCTCATTGAGTGCTGGACGACTACAGTGCCTCTTTCTGTGCAAAAAGTGATTATTTTGTTTTGCAGAATAAAAGGTGTTTAATTAATCTATTTAACCTGTGTGCTCTTCTTCAGCTTTTTCTGCAATAATATTGCTTTGATTCCCAATCGCGGCAATAACCCTCGAAATGAGAATTATGTTGTATTAAACCATAATTGAGCTTTAACAGTCCAAGCCAAGCAATTATTATGTCTTCATTCATATAATATATACACCCAGAGGTGAGACACTTCCGGGGACTGCAGCATCTCAAAGCTTACAATCCATTATTGCCTTTAATCTAAAAGCAATTTCTCTAGGTCAAACACTGCTGATGCACAATACGTTATGCAGAAGCTGCAAGCTACAGCACAGAATGCAAACACAGAAAGCATAATGAATTCCTGACAGGACAGGCCAATAGACTAGAGCAACTGAGAGAAGGAGGTACTGTTCTCTAAGTGCCGATTTATCCAAGTTCTGCTCCGTCAAACTCAAGTTGAAAAAACCCAGAAAACTGGCAGTAAGATTTTTTATGCTCTTCAGTTGACTTTTTAACTCAATAGCTGGTTTCTCTCCCATTAATGGAAACAAGACAGTCACATGTGCTTATGTTCGCCTTGCATGGTAGTTCTAGATTAACTGACTCGGACAAATATTTGGAGAAACTGGGCCGGCTTGTTTATACTGGGGAAACTGTGAAGTCAGCTGACATTAAGCGATTAGAACAAAGTCCAAAAGGTGGAGCATTTGACAAGTGGTGAGAAAGGCATTGAAAAAATGATTCACAAAAAATATGCGGAGAGAAAGCCCCAAGAAAGAAATCCACAATCCCTGTCACAGAGAATAACAAGGACTGATCTTCAGATGAAGTGCCCCAGTAGAAGAAGCATGAGAAGAGGCGTGTTCTTAAGATTTGATAAGTCACTGAAAATAAAACTTTAAAAAGAATCAGCTGTAAGAAAAACAGCCTTGCAGCCATTTAACAGTTGTCCAACATGAAAGCATGAACATTTGGAGATTTAAGCTTTCACCAAAGAATCAAAAGGTAAACCGGCATATGTTCTTTTACAAAGCAGACTTGTTGTCATTGATTGGTAGCAACCAAGTGATGAAGGAGGTGGTCAGAAATGGAACTTTGACCTTTCACAAATACACGATTAACAGAGATCATACTTTGTTACTGAGTAAAGCCCTGAAGAACCAGGGAACAGACACCACAAGCATCTTGATCTTGAGGGAGATGTGAGGCAGCAGATTGACCCGGACCTGCCGCTGCAGACTCCTGATCAGTGACAACACCAGCAGCATCTTCCACAAATGGACAAATGCAGGGATGTGCAGATTAATGACTACATAAATGAGTGCATGTAAGTATTTAAGGAGTGGAGACTGCAAGCATGCAACATGCTTCTTACCTCTTTCAGGCGCTCCATGTCTTTGAGGTAGAATCCAATGTAAAAAAGGCTGAGATAAGAATTTACAAACTGAAACTGCAAGAGAAAGAAAGGCCAAGTGTGATTAAACAGAAATCCTTTGAAAAAAAAAAACAGTGCTATAAATCAGCTCAGCTGGTGAGCCATCGCCAAGTAGAGGAAGCCACTTACAAGAACCATTTTGATGATGAGATTTTTCTCATAGGCACTCTGGAGTCTATAGTTTTCTGTGGAAACCAAACATAAACCATCTCTTAACATGCCTGGTGAACCATTTAAAAATGCAACGCACAGTAAAATTGTTTAATAACTTATTATTTAATTAGTAACTGATAAATTGAACAGTACTTATTTAATGCTTTTCTACTCTATTTAAGCACTCAAAGCGCCTTCTTACTACAAACCTCATTCAAGCCCCACACACATTCCCGGAAGCACAATTCACACACTCCGATGGATGCATCGGGGGAAACTCGGGATTCAGTATCCTGCCCAGACTAGAGGAGCTAGGGATCAAATCACCGACCTTCCGGTTAACAGACAACCTGCTCAACCGCTTGAGCCTCAAGAGGTAGAGTTCAAAAGAGATTGCTAAGGATCCATAATAAATATTAAGAAAAGCAACTTTATGAAGATTATCTTCAGTAAGAGACACTCCGGTCTGAATCTGCTTTTAGTTTTTATCAGTCTAGACGCTTAGCTCTCACCCATGTCATTGAGCCAGCAGGCGATTTTCCTGTACACCTCATCACATGCAGTCACAGTGATAGCTAGCATGATTTTGGGGATGAAGCGAGCCAGCCGAGGCATTTCCTTGATCCCCATCACAAACTCCTGCAGAGACACAAATATAGCTCCTCACTTATCAGCACAAAGAAATAAACACACACATTTGCACCCAGCTTACAAAACTTGGTATCTGTTCATGCATTACTAGTTACTTTCTGTTGCTTTTGCTTTCTTGGCACAGCCATCAAAGAATGTGATGGCTTATTTTAGCAAGCTTCTTTGGGTTTATCTATAAAATAAACTTGACATAAATAGACTGAAGAGGTGCACGGATGATTTTTTCCATATTAAATTTACTGCTGCTACATTTATCAAGGCAGCACACAAAAACAAACAAACAAAAAGAAAAAAAAGAGATGCTGACAGCTGGACTGACCTGCAGCTCAAAGCAGATGAGCATAACGAGGAAGACAAAACAGAGACAGAGGATACAGATGGGCAGGCTGACCAGCCACCTGAACAGACGCCTCCGCCATGGAGGATAGTAGAACTCCTCGCATCCTGTTATAGGACTGCAGCGCTTGATTCCCTGCAGACAGAGGCAGAGAATATGAAAGAACATTAAAGAGGAGAAGCTAGAAAGCTGGAAGGAATAGTACCGTATTACCTTTATAAAGAAAGCACTTTGCTCTGATAGTGCAGGCTTACTTGAGTTCTTAAAAGTAAAATGTGAAGCAGAGCCTTCAGCTGTCTCTTGGGGAACCAGCTCCCACTCAGGAGACACAAATTCTCTCTACCTTTAACATTAGCCTTAAAACTTTCCTTTTTGATAAAGCTAATATTTGGAGCTGGATCAGGTGACCCAGAACCACTCATTAGTTATATGCTGTTATAGACTCAGGCTTTCTTTGATGCAGTGAGCCTATAATGTGTTCTGTCTACTTTAGCTGTAGTTGTTGTTTCCTCTTTCCTCTCCTCTCTTTCCTGCTAACCTTAAAAGCATTCAGTGTCCCTCTCTTCCTGTTAAAAAGGCAAGTCTTCTTCCCAATCAGTGCCAAGTCCTTGCCCACAGGGAATTGTTATATTCTCTTTACCTTACAATGCCAAGCTAGTTGTAAACTATTCTCACCCGGAACTGAGGCCGTGGCTCCTCCAGTGACTCAGCAGGCGCGTCCAGCGTTCCCCACTTATATGCCAGCTCGGCCCCCCTCCGCTTCCACCGCTCCAGAAACAGAGTGGCCCACACCACGTTGAAGAGGGCGAACACCACGCAGCAGATGTCCCGGCTCGTCTGAGATAAACGCGCAGATGTTTATACGTATTACTTGGTGGCATTGTTTTTCTATCGATGGTTTAATGTGTTTTACGCACATGACCCGTCTCTCCTCACCTGATCGGACTCGGTGAGCATCCAAAGCACAAAGCCAATCACAGCGGGATATAACATAGATGTGGTGTAGAAACCCAGCCAGGCAAAATACATGGCAATCTTAACTCCAAAGTAGTCACAGATATCATCTGTTTATGGGGTTGATAAAATAGAGGTGAGGATAAATTAGAGAATAACATTTTGTCATAACCTCTGTGTCAAAAACAACAGCAAAGTAATTGATTGAAACAGTCTAAAAAGCACTTTCTTGTGTGTTGTGGTTTATAAAAGTGTGCTTGGATCTACTGACCCAATGGCTGCTTCTCACAAACAGCCTGGACCCAAGACTTCATCAGCTGACTGAGGATCCTCTGCTCATGAAGAGGGAATACCTGCTGGATCACACCTCTCGCACTCAGCTCCGGGACTGCAGAGAGTAAAGGAAGCAACAAAACATATTTAAACACATCATTTATTTTATTTGGTCAGAGAAAGAAACACGGGAGAAGAGGAGCAGAAAAAGTGCAAACTACAGTAAACACGCATCACAGCCTGAACCAACTGAGCCTGTCAAAGATGTGCCTTCTGTTTAACAAAGACAAATATTGCAGTGTTTAGCTACACCGTTCTGATAAAGAATGCAGCTTACTAATTGGCTGGCCCTCCAGGAAGCTGATATTATGAAGCACCTCCCCTTGTTTGGCACGTAGATTGTCCAGCCAGTATTTAATGACGCTCTGCCTCTCCTGCAGTGAATGAGGCGGAGAAAGTAATGTCAGGAAAACTCACGAGAATAGTAACCTGCAAAAACACACGTGTCCGTGCTGCACCGACCTGCGAGGTGAAGAAACACAGCTCGCTCTCTATGTTCTCATAGATGTAGTCTTCCTCACAGGAGAAGCTTCGTGTTCCTCCACCAAACTCGGGCTTCACTGCTTTCCTCAGTCCCATTTCCTCAGCACCTCGCAGCAAACTGCACAACGACATAAACATGTTTTTTTAAAGCCAGCCTCAGACCCTCGCACTACATGCTTAATCTGTGCAATCTGCAGTGCATTAATGTCCTCTAATTGAATCTCTTTTTGTTTCTAATTGCCTACACATCCCACAAGTAGCACGTGATGACACCAGAGCTGCTGCACTCTGCTGGGTGTTATACTGCACATTATGTAGGCGGCGAGAGGAATAATGAGAGTAATTGCATAGTAACAGCAAGACAGAGCATTGTGTTTTTTTCCAGTTAAGAATTCTAAACATTTACGCCTGTAATTTTTTTTGTATGTCTCGTGTAGCGAATATTAATGCAAACGCTCTCTTGTTGCTTCTGAGGGATTTTAATTTTAATTTAGTTTAATTATTCTTCATTAGATGGTCCTTTTTTCCCCCCTCTCTTGAATTAATATAGGTGTGGACTGCTGCTTAAACAGTTAGAAGATAAACAAAGCAACAATTTTTCTTTAGTCTCTGGGAGACAGATTATTGAACACTAAAAATAATCACTAGTTGCCTGCTTTATGGAAACATTTATACATAATACTACATCATTTCTATTTGACCAGTTTTCCACATTACTAAGAAAAATAATGGGTTGTCCTTCAGCTCCTCTAATGTCTAAACCTTATCTCATTTCCCAGAATGCCCTCCTACACTGCCTTCTTTCAGCCTACTTCCACCTTCTCCCTTCACCCATCACTCTTCTGCTCTCCTTCTATCCCATCATCCTTTTTTCCATCTCTTTCTGTCCTTCCCGGCGGCCTTGTGCTGAAATCTCAATAATAATGCAGCTCCACACCCTCTGTTCCCTACAGGCTAACAGCTCACCTCGCCTTCACATGTATAGTCTTCACACGCACACGCACACACACACACACACACACACACACAAAGTACAGCCGATGTTGGCCTGTAACAGCCATCCATCATGCAGCTCCATGTACTTGCAGGGGCAGGACAGAGAAGTACGGACAGCACCTAATGGATTACAGCAGAAATCTGAGGTGTAAGCTTCTGTATCACGGCTGAATACTGCTTACTGCGCAGCACCGTCACAATAAAAGGTCTTCGAGTGAGGAAAAAAAGAAACAAGGCTGTATCTATTTAAACCAACTGTTCAGTAATCTAAGCCAAAAACTGGGAGGCCTTTTAGAGGTGTGCAGCTCCCGCTGCTGCCAGGAATCCTAATGAGATTCCCACTTTTCTCATTTCATCAAAAAATTTATCACTTTTTGCTGCCTCTCCAAATACAAGAAGTCTCACTGTGAAGCTGCATTCAAAGGCAAAGTGTGGACAAAGCTAACCTTGTAAAAGAACATAATACTGCTGATGGAGAGCACTGCATGTAATGCTTTATGCTAATATCTGTCAGAGGTAATGTAGAAACTCAGCAGAATGAAATGGCAAACTATAAATTGCCCCGTCAGAGCAGCAGAATGAGTAATTGATGGCACGCCAGGTGAGAAAATGTTATGGCGAGTATGTTATGTTATGGCGAGTATGCAATTTTCAGTTAAATGCATGGAGCCCTTCTGAAAATAAAACACAACACCCCCCCAAAGCCATGTGTTCGGCTGTCCTGCCACTGATCTTATACCCAAAACTGCTTCCCTTTCAAAAAGAAAAAACCAAACCCCGACACAACTACTACAACGACACAATTCCAGCTCATATGATGATGACAAATGACACAAGAGATACAAGATACAAGAGCACTTTATTGCCACACCTGAAGATACCAAACAAAACACAAAGAGGCAAGGATAATTTCCACTGCTTCAGCATGCACCAGGAATGATTATCCATTGAGAATTCAAGAGGATGGAATACTTTCTGGGTTATCCTTTCTGTCACATAAAATGTAGGTCAACGCACCTAACAGCAGGTGTCTGTGTGCGGGTATGTGCATGTGTGAGTGTAAAAAAGAGAGAGCGAGAAAGAGAGAGCGCGACTGATCGGGTCACACGGCTTTTTCCTTGAGCTTTTCATCCAAAACCCACTGGCACACTTTTAGAAAGCGCTCAGTCCATCCTTCCACACCACCTTTCCTCACCGCTTCCTGTTTGCTTCTCTCTCTCTCTCTTAAATCCAATCTGCTTTTTTTAATCTCTCTCTGTCACACCCCTTGTTTCTCTTTTCTTTCCCTGATGGCAATCTGCCTATCCTTATTCCATTCATAGCTAAAAGGTTTATTTTAGATAAGCCTATTGTTTAAATGCACAGTCAGCAAAGAGGATTCAACATTTGTTAAGAGGTGAAATGCAGTATGGGAACAGCTGCCACCCTGATCCCTTGGACTGTATGTCTCAGTACTTATACGTCAAAGTCAGCACTGAAATTAAAGTGACCCCAGACTCATCCCTTGATTCCCGCAGAGTTTTTTTTTTTTGCTCCCAAATCAACAGTCTGTGACAGTAGAAGTGTAATCACAGCAAATCCACTTCATAGAGGGTTAGCATGACTCTAAACCCTCTGGAAAACTTGAAAGACCAGAAGCAGAGGAGTAGTGCTGATTCACCGAGCATCGCTGCAACTGCTGCGCCTACTGTAGCTGCAACTAAATTTAAAACTATGATAAACGGACGTGCTACTTCACACCGACACAGAACAGCAGGGTTATTTTTGTCTTTTACATCCCAACTCCAGTAGTAGCATTTAAAAATAACTAAGCCTCAAGCCACCAGCAGAAGAAGCAATATTAAGCAATATTGGCATTATTCATAAGGCAGTGCGCTAACTTCAGTTCACACCTACAGTTAAACCAGCAGCAACATCACGACCTGTAACAGGTCATAAGAGCAGATCTGATACGGTTGTTTGGTTTCTTAGGAGTCTGATTAATTAAATGAAAAACAATCAATCAATAATCAATAGTGGAAATAATCATTTGCAGGATCAGCCAACAAAATGAACAGGAGAATCCTGCACAGTGTGTTGCTGACAGCGGACAGATTCTTACTTTTCATATGTAGCTGTGATGAAGAATGCGTAGACTCGCGTGTGCTTATGATGTCGGATCTGAATGATGAGTTCTGGAATTCCCAGCCGGATGTGGTTCAGTAGCCATAGTAGCGTGTGGTCATCTGTAGCATCTGAAAACAAGTGGGAAAACAAGAAATCACGTTCACACCCCTGCATCGCTGCGTGTAGGATCCGCCGAGCACTCCCAGTCTTTTGCTATTTATTGCTGAGCAGCATCTGGAGGTGTGACTACTGTAACTACCGAACACATAACAAAAGCTTTTTTTTCCTGCTCTGAAGATCCTCATGTTGTTCTTCGCCTGGAGAGCGAGAAACTAAATTTACAGCTGAAAATGAAACTATGAATAAGTACACAGCTAACATTTTTCCACTGATGCTACGGTGAATGAGCTACAAAGTAAAAGCTTGTATTTGGTGCAGTTTTTTTGAAAGTTAGAGTGTCATAAAAATCTGATATCCTTGTGATATCATTGCTTATGTCGCTCCAGGACTATCACTGCACTGAGAAGTCATATTGTATGCGACTGACAATCAGTCACGTTTTTCCTTTTAGATATTTGTGTGAATTTCTTCTCAATTTCTGCTTGAGGTCAAGGTGACCTTTGAACACCCCCAAAACACTTCCATCAGTTCTTCCTTTAGTTTCTGACAAAACTGAATAAATTACTTTAAGGTGTTCACGGGACATCACAACAGGGGCGGGAAGGACAATCCAAAAAAACATTCTGCCTCCAACATCCTCTGCACTAGAAAATACTAACTCAACAATTACACCTAAAAATACCAACTCAGATTTTTGGTTTCACAGGATATGAGCTGTAGTCTCCAAGGTGAGGTTTGGGTGTTTCACCCATTTCCTTCCAACCTTGTAAACCTGTGTAATAAGTCTCTTTTTAATACTACTACTCACACTACAGAAGGAGCTGGACTTCATTAGTTGCTGGTCTCTGTGCTTGAATCGAAAAAGCTGTGACAGCACAACACGACCGGACAGCTGCAATGAGGGTCCTGGAGCAGCATTAATGCAATGCTGTAAAAGCAGCATTATATTAATGGTGAGATCAGGAGAACATAGGGGCACCGTGACTACACAGTTACTCGATTAACTGCTAGGAGATCAGCAGAAAATGATTCAACAGGTTTTTTTTAATTTCCTTTTACATCTTAAAATAATTAGCAAATTAAAATGTGAGTAATGATTAGTAGAAGGGTTAACTTTAGACACATTTCTGTGACTGAGAGTAAAAGTTGTCAGCCAGGGTTCTTATGCATCTATAAATAAGAGTGTGTGTGTGTGTGTGTGTGTGCGCGTGTGTGTGTGTGTGTGTGTGCGTGCGTGTGCGTGTGTGTGATTGACCTGCAAATGTCATGAGGACATCGCAGTTCTCTGTTGGCACCGTTTTCATCCAAGACTTATGTGACATGATATGTCTTCCAGCCTGCAGCAGCCGCTTTCCAAACAACTTATCTGAAAGACAGAAAGAGAGTCAGTCAGACAGACAGAAAGAGAGACAGTCCGACAGAGTGACAGACAGTCAACCAGACAGACAGAAAGAGAGACAGTCAGACAGACCCACAGAGATGCAAAGTGGGAGAGTCACCTTTTCAAAGTAAAAAGTGTAAAGAGCAATGACATTTCTAACATTTTCATACCCCCTCCCCACCACCACCACCACCTGACCCCACTTTCAGAAACCCTTACCCCTGCTGCCACAACACAAAGAAATACACACAAACACACACACACAAAATTGTCCTTCTTGACAGGCCAGATTTAAATGTCATGCCCCTCTGACTCACAACATGACACTGACTGAAATAATCCTGCCCTGCCAAGACCGGAGGCCACACATTGTTCACACTGTCTTATTTATCACAAGCACACACACATACGAGGGACACTCAACTCAATCAACTCTGCTCATGGCAGTTAGTGTTGTGATATGTAATCACAACGGGCAAAAGTCTCCACACTGCTGGATATACACATCCACGAATTCAGCTTCTGTGTAGAATTACCTCATCTCTGATCCCAAAGTCAACAGGCAACTGAAAATAGCTCTACTGTAGCCACACAGCAATGTGACATTATAAACACAGCCAACTGAAGGTGGTCTGAAGGAAAAAAGAGCACAGTGGGCTGCAATTTTTACACACTTTACTGTCCCTCATCTTTCAACAACCCGGCTGAAAAATCTCAGCTAGTGCAAATAATTTAAAGAAGGCCGGGTATAAGCCCACATCCCGCTGTCAGAGAGCAGTTTGTGTAAACTGTTTACAGAGTCCTAAATAATAATGACAGCAGCCTGGAGAGAACGCCCGTGCCGCAACACACACAAAAAGAGGTGAAAAACGGGGACTTTTAAATGATCGCATGCATCCATTCATCACATGAAAACACAGTTTTGTTTATTTTTACATATTTAAAGCAGTAGAATATGTTAGAAATGTTAGAAAGTACAAATACTGCATGAGATTTTTCACAAAGTCGTTGTCAGTCCAATCAGTTCGGATATTGCTTAAATGGTTGAAGGAAAAAAAACAAAAAACAAAAAGACAGACAGGGAAGTCAAGTCACATAAGTGCATCTTTGTGGTGGTTCTGGTAAATGTGTCCCTCTACTTCCTGGAACAGTGAACATAGGAACACATGGTGGAGCTTCACAGAAAGCAGCCACAGAGTTTATTTTAACATTATGCATGCACAAAGGCACACAGGCACTGGACTATCATGCATTATAAAGCCATCTCTTTCCTTTGGCACTGAGCCATAGCTTTATTCATGAGAGGTCATTAGATCTGCTGGCATAATCTCCTGCTTTAAAACCTGCACTAATGCAGATTTTTTAAAACACGTAGAGCAAATTAGTAGGTGCACCATGCAGGGGTTACTGGCATTTGAACCTTACTTTTCCAGGCCTGACAGATTGTTTGTTTTAGCTAAAAAGCTCCACTAAAGCCCCACTGTAAGTCGCATATCAAGCATCCAAAACAGTGGGATAAAGTCTCAGTAGCTTCCTTAGCAGGTTAAGAGCTTGTGGAAACCAAAATGAACACTGTTTAAAACCACAAAAGCATTTAAAAGCCAATTTTGATCTGCATCTGTGAGATGTGTAAACAGCAGAATTTTTTATGTGATAAAGTCATTGCTATTTTTTCTGTTTGTTCAAGTACCCAAAAAAGTAACTGATTAAAAAATTGTTTTCACCTATGTTGATAGTGTTAGGTGCTTTATAATGCTTTCATTAATTACGGCTATTAACATGATTATTATTTGCAAAATCGATCAAAATATAGCCAGTAAACCTGAAGACTTTCTGTCTTCTGTTAAAAATCAGCCAACTATATCTGGTGCCTTTTCTCCAGAATTAATTATATTGGTGAGAATTTTACGAGCATTACTATTTAAAGAGTCCCCCGAGTACTTACGAAGAGGTTGCAACAGCTTTATCTGGTTCCATGCTGATTTTCCCCTCTGAAGAACGTTTTCAAACATCGCAACAGGCCAAACAGGTAACAGAGCTATTTAGGAGTCTTTTTATTCTTGAGTGGTTCTCCTAGATACTGAAATGTGACTGGTTGTTCCACTGTGCTTTAGATGAAATGCTGCAGGCTGTGCTGCAACATGACAGCAATTCTAATGAGTCCTGTATTCATCGCTGAAGGCAACACACACAGACACACACACAGACACACACACAGACACGCACACAGAGCTAACAGATTGGTTTCAACGATTCCACAAAGCTTCAATTTATGTGTCCCAATGCTTTATTTATACATCGCCCATCAAGGCTTTAATGCACAGAGTGGGCTTGTGTGACACCTTTGTGTCTGCATTTGAATGTAGAGTAGTGCCTTTTTTCAAACTATGCAAACACAACCCTCTCAGCTTAAGTTGTTGTCAGTATCATGGAACCTTATTTCAATCAAGCAGCACAAATGAGAACACGGCCTGATGAGCAGATACTTTTGCAGCATTTTGGGGTGATGGTTTTTAAAACATCAGCAAATAATGACACTATTAACTCTGACTTGTACAGTGAGGGTTTATTGTTATCTTATTGCAAATCTAAATTTGAAAATTGTGTACATTAAGTAGTGCTTACCCATTCCATTTAGCCTTATTAATCTTTTAAAAGACAGTGGTGGCAGCTACACAGAAAAGAGATCCCAAAAGCCATTTGGGTTGTCAAAACTAACTTCTGAGCTTGAAAGCCCCTCTGGCCTTGTAACAGAAACCAGGTCGCTGCGTAGTAGGTTGGTCCAGGACCAGCAGTTAGACAGATTACTCTTGGCCTTCACAGTGAGGTGACTGTTGCAGGGGTAATGCTTATCAGACAGCAGCCAGGCAGGCATAAGAGGCAGGATGTCTTTCTGTGATCTGAGTCGCTCTCTGAAGCATTTCTCTGGGATGTTTGTGTGTGTGTGTGTGTGTGTGCGTCCACATGGGTATTCATCAGCGCATGTGTGTTTGTGTGTGAGCCTGAGATATAAAGTACGAGATTAATGGTGTTATAATGGTGTATAATTCAGTTATGATACTGAAGCAAAGCCTTTAAATGAAGGTCACAGGCAGTCACAGAAAAACTTGATGATGTATTCAGTGTCTTCAGTGGCCGTGTGAGCGGTCTGATAACTCACTGCTATTTATGCAAGCTTGAGTCCGCTTTAAAGATTTTACTTTGCCAGGTGAAAGTAATTTAGTTTTTAATGTTTTTAATCATTTATTTTTGGGCTCAGTCTCTTAAGCTGGGATAAAAGTTTGGATTGAAAGCAAGCGGCGACCTGTGAGGCCAAGAAATGAAGGCAGTGTGCAAACTGCAGTTCCTCGTTTGGCCACTTAAGGGTGGCGCCGTTAGCGAGTCCTTTAATTTTACTTTTCTTTTGATCCTCACAAAGGTTTTGTTGTTTCCACATTTTACCTTAAACTTGTGTATTTGTTTAGATAATGAGTGTTTGGCGCATGACTCCTGAGGTTCTCTGCTAAAAAGATGTGCAGATGTGAAAAAGATCAAATGAGCATGCTATGAAAAAAAAAAGCCTTACTGAACTGTCTCAATAAGCAGCTTTAATCTGAGAATAAACTTTCAGCAACCTTTTCAAGTTTTAAGTCCTTGAAAAACATGTCAAATATACTGCCGTGTGTTTGAGCTCTGCTGGCCTTTCTAGCTGAGTTAACCTTTATTTTGATATATAGTGTATTCCACTTTACTGGCTTTATATTATTATAACTTCCTTTTAAATCTAGGAACTATTTGTGTGCAAGTTCATGCACCAGTGAAAACACACTGGTTGCCAGTCAGTAAACCTCTTGACAACCACCTGCCACTAGGGAAAATAGGTATTCCCCAGCCAGTTGACAAAAAACTCTTTGTGATTGCTTTGGTAGCTAGCATATTGCTGCAGTCGTAGTTTGAATGGAAGTTACAAGTTTGTCTATGAACACTGTCCAGCTACTCTCTGAGCTGTGAGAAGTGCACTTTCTCCAAGTTTTACTACCGCTGGGCTAGTAGTCAGTGAGCATTTGCAGACCAATATGAAAAACTACAACTGTGGCAATCTCCTAGCAACCAAAGCAATCATTAGGAGATTTTTGCAACCAACCAGCCAATATGGCAGACAAAGCTTGAGCAATGTGCATGATATCATTTGAATCAGAATAATTTTTGATTTTATATCAGTGACTGCACACATATTCAGATCTATTACGAACCAACACTGATAAAGCTGATTAGTGAAATAACTGTAGATTGAATTGTGGAAACATGAACCAAAAAGCAGATGCATTTATCGTTCAGTGCATCATTATATAGATAATGGAGTGAAGGTTTGGGGGGGCACAACTACAGAGGTCCTTAATGGGCATTCTTAGGACTCTCATTAAACCTTTACTACAGCCTACAGACCACATAATGGACCACAGGACATTTGCAGACCACACATTTTTCCTCCAAGCAACACAAAAAACACTATTATCCAATTTTCAGCTCATCATTCCACACCTCATTCCCGAAGATATGGTTACAGATAATTTGGTGCGTAACAGAAATAAAATGTGTCACTTTAAGTGATAACCAGCAAGGATCTTGTTTTTCAGGAGAACCCTTTAGTGGTTAGCAGTAATAGCTTTTGTGTTTTACACAGGATGCACTCGGTAACACTTAGTGAAGTGTCACACTCACGCGATGCTTCTGACTTATTCCAAATGAGTTCCACACAGATGAAAAGGACTTTTACTTCCAACAGAAAAAATCCTTTCTGTTTGCAGGAAAAATCGGCCGGTGAAAGGACAACAGCAGCAACACACGTACAGCATTTATTATAATAACATACTGTCTATAAAAGAAAATGATGCAGTCTTTACAAATTATTTTACATGTGAGAGATCTGTTACTATGAAGGCTTATTTGTTTGCCCAAGAATCAAATCCTGAGAAAATAACATGTTTGACAGCTGATCATTTTACCTGATGAAATCTTTTAAATCTACCTAACAAAAGAGTGTATTTCCAATGAAGGTGTGTGTTCTTTTGAAGACTAACAGGCATTTTTTTAAAAATCTATTCAACAGAGAGAATGAGATAGACATAATGTAATAAATGCAGAGACAGACTGAACTCCCTGCAGACAGAGGGAGGACAGCGAACTATAAAACAGGCAGAAGATACTTCTGCTGTCACATCTATGGAGTGTGCAAATGACCCTATTACAATGATTACATCAGTAAGTGGGACAGCGAGTCTAATGAGGTTCAAATATCCAACTATTTCATTTATATTCCTGACTTGTTGCCATCCTGTGTAGATGAGTCCACAAACAGCCACACAGGGCTGATCTCTGACCCCCCCACCCCACCCAACCCATACATCACAAAATACAAAGACATACAGATAAACACAGAAACGCAGGCAAGAAGGAAAACTGCATATTTACTCACATAAACACATGTAACAATTTTATACTGAGTCATTAAATCAACTCATGAGGCTGAGACATTTGAAATAAATAAAACATCAGATCCTTTTGCCTGTGCAGAAAATGTAACTGGAGATTTCCTACAGCAGCCTGCACGTCTTCAAGAACGAAATATGAAACATATCCATTTTTCCCCCTCTCCATCCTGCTTTCTCCAGCTCCCAAACACTGACTCACTTGATTGCTGTCGCAACGGCCACCTCCCTGTACTCTCCCGCTGCAAGGTACATTTACAGATACCAACAGTGACTAACACAAACACTTCCAATCCCATATACCACATACTTCTCACTGGCAGCTGTACACACAGATGTGTTTTAGAGAATATGAAAGGCCCTTATCCCAAAGCAGCAGAACATACCTCCTGTCTCTCCACACTTTCTTTCAGTCTACTGCACTCTTCTACACCACAGCCCCTCCTCTTTCTCGCTCCTCTTTCTATCTTTTTGCCACCACCATCAATGTCTCTTTCCCTCATCCAAATCCTCTCTTTTAGCCCCTTCTGGGTAGAATCAAGCAGTCCTTCCTTTCCTCCATGCTTTTGTTTTATCTGTTTCTCTCTTTCAGCTCTCCTGCCTTTTCTCTCAGTCAGGCTGTCTCAAGAGGTATTTGTCATCATTGTGTATACAGAGCTCCTACGGATGATGCCTTCATACCAGGCAAAGAGGAAAAAAAAGAGGAGCAAGGCTCTATAGTGTGCACTGCTCCAGTAGCCAATACTAACAGAGAGCCTGTTTTCTGCAAAATTCTTACCATTACCCCAAACCGTTTTTCATCACTGATGGTACACAAGAAAGATCATGCTCTTTTTTAAACACGCACGCACACACACGAGCTAGCTAGGTTTCAAAACAGACGCTTTTCAAAACAGTCTAGCAGCCAAGCCCACTAATAATGAACCATCTTCTTTTTCCAGCTTCAGCATGACTGAACTGAAATACATTAATAAATGAAATTGAACAGGGAAAGATTACAACCATATTATCAGCACTGTGAGATGCTGCTGACGCACGGCAGTGCTTTGGGACAATTCCTAATGTGCTCACAATTAGAGCCCAGTCGATGCACGATTTTCAAGCCTGGTACCGATATTTAGTGATTTAAAATTTTGATTTCAGACACATAAAACAAACAGATTTCTCTGCCATTTTTCTACCTATTTAATTATGAGTTCTTACTAAAATAACATATCATGTGATGGATTTACGTTCAGTTACGCACTGCACGAATAGGGCTGCAGAGTGCCCTCTGGTGGAGAAACTATGCAGCATCAACCTTCACAATACAGCTGAATGGTGTTTTTCAGTTTTTTGCCAGTGTTTTGCCGATATCGATACATTAGCAAATAGCTAATTTCTGCCAATATATGTGCTTCCAATGGTCATCCACTTGGCAAGAGAAAGACTGTTGGTTCATCCCAGCCAGAGACACAAATCCCCTTTAGTCATCCGGTGTGACGCTTGCCAAGTCAAACATGCAGAGCCACCCACTGTGGCGACCCCTTGTGGCAAAGGAACAGCTAAGAGTAGCTTTATATTGGAAGGGCTCTCCTTATAATGACAATGGTAACATGCTGGTGTTTAGCAAGCATTATTTTCTGTCTTTCTTTTTTTTTTCATCTTAGCAGCAGTAATGTATTTTCCAAATATGGAATGAATAAAATATGTTATCTTTTCCTTATCTTATCCAATGACACTGTTTCCTGATAAAAACTCATGGTTTCACCAGAATGCGATCAGAATTCATTTTATAGACTTCAAGAATATCCATATTTAATGTTGAATTATCAAACAGTCGTTGAGATATTTAATTCAAAACTACAAGTATAAAATATTAAGCTTAAGAGTATTCAGAAGTTGTAAAAATAAAATAAAAAAAGAACTGAAAATCTCAGTATTCTTCATCCTTTGGGTGTTATAGTCTGTTTTTATTGAACACAATTTCCATACAATTTTATGGAAATTTATAACAAAGTGGTGAAATAAAAGTCCAATAGAGACACATAAGGTAAAAGAACCTATAGGTGACATAGCTCAGATTAAGATTTCATTTCTCTGGCGGAACAATAGGAGGTGTCTGTTATGCATTTGTGACAAATGGGATAAAGACGTGAATGCTCGTGGATGTCAGAACTCTGGTTTCCTCATTAACAGACGCAGGGAGGATAACAGGGACTCGTCCTTGGCTTCAAAATAACAATGATTGCTTGTGACACTGGAGCCGCCTGTGGCCGAGAGCCAAGAGGATGAGGCTGGAGTACGTAGGAAGAGAAGAGCCCCACTGCTCACACAGCAGAATAATCCAAGTATCACTTTTCCCCATCCCATCTTCTTTCTTTCCTTTACATCACTTTTTTTTTTTGTCTGCACTACCCACTCAGTCTCAGTAAATCTGCCGCCTTCATTTCCGACTGTCTTTCCTCTGCCAAATGGGCTAATCGCGGTTCATTTTAGGTTAGCTAGTTAATTTGAATGCACAACCTCAGTGAAAAAGCAAAGAAGCAGGGACTGGGCTTTTTTATATAATATAAAACTCGGGTTAAGAGAGGGAAAAAAAATAAGGCTGTGTGTATTGAGTCAGGTAATAATCACAAACAGAAGCCAGCGCTGAATCCCTTTCATGCCCAGTCAGTGCAGAGCACGCCTTCAGACAACCACAGACTGGTTATCTAACTGGATGAATTGAACATTGTCAAGAGGGGATTACGAATTATGAATAAGTGAGTGGTGATGATGAATATAGTAGACTGAATAGCACCCTTTGTGTAGCAAACAAACCTCCTTGTTGAGCAGTGGGCAACTGCCAGTGCGGAGGTTTTCTGAGGGACACAGAGCAAAAGGACATGGATTACAAAAGGCAGCACGTGCAAGTGGGCATTTCTGAGCTGTGTGCAACATATTAACGGGCACTGCAGCACCTGGAGTTTAAAAAAACAACAAAAAACAGGTTAGATAGTTCTGGCTATAGATGATCACAAAATAACCAAATAAACTAGCAATAAAACACTGCTAGTTTCTGGCCAATAGTTAGAGGAGGAAGCCAAGAAAACACTGATCTCACCCATATCAATATGGAGCAGCCAACAGCACCTGGTTATCTTAATAATTAAGGCATTGAAAAGGTCATGTGTCTCTATTACATAAAGCAACAGTTGGAGAAGAAAAAATTTAATTAAAGATCAAAGTTGCATATTTATGAAAGAACAGCCGTGTGGTTGTGAAAGAAAAAGTATTCTGAGATGTTATTAAGAATTTGCAGTAATCCAGTATTTTGTCAAGTAAACACACTGCTTCACTTTTCAAGTTTGGCTCTACCTCACCACACCACAGATACCACCGGGAAACAGGAAATGCCTCATGTACTGCTTGGCAAGGAGGTGCAACACGGCTGAGTGATATCTTAGCATCGGTCCATGGTGTTATGTTGTTGATGCATAAAAGCCATCACCTTATGAGTATGCTGTCTGCTTCTAAACAGGCTCAATGCAAGGTGAAGTCTGGGCAAAGTCCTGCTGGGTATGATTTTGTGCAGAATCCACACTACACTGAAAATGGCAGCGTCTGTGTGATCAGGTTTATCCAACCTTACTGAGTGAAGCAAAAATAAGCAATCAAGAGTGAGGATCTTTTATTCAGCGGTCACACAGAGGGCCATATGGAGGACCTATGAACTCAAACACTAAGTGAAAACAGACTCATACATTTTTAAAAAGCTTTAACAGAGAGCATTAGTGTCCAATGTAGAGATGTTTTTATTATAAAAGGGACTGGCTGTACTGAGCTTAAAGTCTAGCAATCATTTCAGTGAGACTCGGTCCTTAGTCTAGCAAAGCTGTGCTCACAGCTATTTTGGGAAGGTTAATTGAATTATTGCAAGAAATCTGACATTGCAGTCACAAGAACTGAGGGGATCTAGTTCCCACCAGTGCCTCAGGAGGTCAGAAAACCATTAGAATCATTTGATATTCAGGTGCAGTAAGAGAGCCCAGTAAACATCGGACAGACTGGGTGTTTCTATTCACATTAGAAATTATGCTGGCCTCTACAAAACGTGTGGAAGATAATTAGAAGAATTAATTTAGAGAAAAGATACTATAGTGAGTCAGTCAGACTGATGGATCTCTGTCAAACTGATCTGTACAATGGTATAAATATTCTATTCCTGGACAGGAAAGATGGGGAGGAGGCTCCAAGTCGGATCAATACCCCGGAGGAACCAGTGACTATTGGACATAATGACACTATTCCTCCCATTTCCTTTCCCACTCAATTACAAGCAGATGAGGGTATCATTACTGACTTAGTCAGCTTTGATTTCTTGTGCTTTTTCAAAAGGAGGCATGAGGAAAATCTATACAGCAAATCATCATAATTCATTTAGCCCAGCAATTTCCACAAAAAGAATGTTTGAAGGTCAGATACACTATCATACATGTCACAGAACAGAAATGACATTTCTTCTAAAAGCTAACACAAAGTAGATGAAGGCCCATTGAGTAACCTAGTTCTGTTCATTGAAATGTCTTATGACTGGTCAGGGTGAGGCCCGACTCAAATAAAGTCACAGAATCTTTGAGCTGGTGAATCCTCTTTTGTTCAATGGGGGCCACACAGCCATACTCACAGACCTTCGCACAAACATTAGGAGCTTTACTGCTTTGCCTGAATAAACAGTGATCAGGAGACAAGTGAAAGCGTGGAGATCGTTCTCTCTCAAATGCAAATATGGTTGTTATAGCCGTGGCAATGCAGATTGTTTTCCCTGACAGCCAATCTTTCCAGGCATCGTCACAAATGACGTACTTTGCCAAGGGAAATAAACTGGAGTAAAAGCAACAGCGAGTATGTGAAAGAGGACCAGAATCGCGGGTTTTCTGACAACATGACAAAACAGTGTGCTGCAAAGAAAACCGGTGTGCACTGTAACTGCAGAGGACACATACATGGAGTTTATGTGTCTTTACATGAGATGAAGTAAAGGAGAAAAGAGAAAACAGACTACTAAAGGCAGATGAAGGGAAGAACTCTACTTTATCAGTCAATATTGACAGTGTCCAAAATCTATGAGCTGGAGCGGAATGTTCTACATTCAGTTGTGGACAGACTGTCACCACATTCAAGTTCTTAATAAAACCGCGGGCCAGAATCTGACTCAGTTCTTAGGATAAAGAACAAAGGATCCAAACAAAGAAGCAAGGACTGAAAATTACCTAATTACGCTCATTACTAATTACACACTATAGCCTCTTCAACCGTACAAGTGCATCAGATGTACAAACTTGTGCTATCAAGCCAAAATAAGTTAGGTCTCGCATCATTTTAAACACTGATGGAGGTCTAAAAGCTTTCAAAGACTTCAAATATGCTAAGCTATATTTTAGGAAACTCTATATCAATATATTACAATATTTTCATGCTATGGATCAGAACAGCTGTAAATTTATGGAGGCTTAGTTTTAAATGCAGACATAAAATGGTTTCATAGTAGGTTGCAACAGTTGATACACAACGTAAACTCACCACACCACTGTTTTAGGTACACATGTTCAACTGCTCATTAACATAAATATCTAATGAGCAAGTCACAGGGCAGCAATTCAGTGCATTCAAGCATGTAGACATGCTCAAAACGACCTGCTTGAAGTTCAAACTGAGCACCAGAATGGGGAAGAAAGGTGATTGAAGAAAATGAACATGGCACGGTTGGTGGTGCCAGACAGGCTGGTCGGAGTATTCCAGAACTGCTAAGCTACTGGGATCTTCTCACAGAACCATCTCTGCAGTTTAAGAGGAAAAGGTCCAAAAGAGAGAAATTAGAAATGATGAGTCCTAACTTCTGCTGCAACATACGGATGGTTAGAATTTGGCAAACATGAAAGCATGTCAAGAGCATATCAGCGGTTCAGACTGGTAGTGGTGGTGTAAAGGTGTGGGGGGGGTATTTTCTTGGCACACTTTGGGCCCTTTAGTACCATCTGAGAATCATTTAAATACTACAGCTACCTGAGTATTGTTGTGTCCATGTCCATCCCTTTATGACCACAGTGTATCCACCTTCTGATGGCTGCTTCCAGCAGGACAACACATCATGTCAGAAACCTCAGATCATCTCAAACTGATTTCTTGAACATCCGAGCACCTTTGTTCGGTTGGAACGGGAGAGTGGCATCATTGGGTGTGCAACTGCAGCAACTGCGTGATGCTTTCATCACACAGGACCAAAGACTCTGAGGACTGTTTCCAGCACCTTGTTGAATCTGTGTCACAAAGGACTGAGGCAGTTCTGAATGCACCAACTTGGTGTAAGAAAAGAGTCAATAATAAAGTGGCTGGCGAGTATGTAATTTAGTATTATTTTAATATCTTTACTTTAGGAAAGAAAAATGTGTTTTTAAAAGGGAAAATCTAGAGCTTAATAGACTGCTGCAACCTTTTACATCATCTCTTTAAATACTGATCTCAGAAAAGCAGCTTATACCTGTATATGTAAATTAACTGGATTTGTTGTTTTGTATAGTGCTTCCATTTCTTACTTGACTTTCCAGGACTTTTAATAGAGTCTATAAAAAGAGAAGGGATTCTTTTAAATCTGCTAAGTGCATCATCAAGAAAAACCAATTTAAATAAAATGGCCTGAAAAGGGAACATTTTAACAGGACATTCAAAGACGTGAAATGTCTCTGAAAGCCCGGATCTGTCATCTACAGCTCTGAGCTTTATGCTCATATCAAAGCAAAAACTGATGTTTTCCCACTTCCACAGCTGCACGAGTTACTTTCTCTTGGGTTTGAAAAAAATGAACCCTGATTTTGGTCCTCATTTGCACTAAACTAACTCCATCTCTGCCTTCCATGAGACCAAACGAGATATACACTCACAGAGTTGTGTCATATAACTAGATTGACAAGCACCTGAAAGAAAAAAGAGAAGGGAATGACTCCTGACATATGTACAAATAATCAGAGGGAGCTGTAACGTTTCTGAATTTGCTGTACTTCAAACAGATGCTTTCCACTAAGGTCTAACTTTGACATTCAGGCTGCTACAGAGGGTGAAGAGGAGAAGACTATGAGGACTGATTGCACCTCTCTACCTACCAAACAAATCAACTTTAGTGGCTAAACAAAATGAGTCACAGGAGGGTGTTAACTGAGAAATATGAGGAATAGATCGGACAAGGACCTACATTACTGTGCTTTAAAACTCCCTTGCCTCTCACTGACTGTCTCCGTGCTAACACTGACATGGATATGTCCGGTTATGAGCAGCAAGAGTGTTGTAGGGTACACTCTGATAGCCCTTTCGTCTTCTGTGGACATTGCAGAGTGGCTAATGTAGAGCAGTTCCCTACGACTGTGGCTAAAAACAGCATTCTTCACCACAGTCATTGTATTTCTACTGGCTTTGCTTAGCAACTGAAAAAAAAAAAGAAATCAAATCCAGGCCTAGTCAGTACAGTCACAGAGAATAAAGGGCACAGTGACCAAACTCACTTCAATCCTTTTTTTCTTCCTTTCAGGAATGAATTATCAGTACACACAGGACAGTGCTTCGATCACAGGATGGAGCCTAAACTCAGGGATGAGGTCTCTGCGACATGTCACTGCTTCCACACAAGACAGGGGACGGGCAACACCGGCAGCGCTCTTCTCCGCGCCTTAAATGCATTAAGCTCTGGAGTGCGCATTATCGTTTTCTGCGTACAGTTTGATAATCTTCATGGCTATAAATGGAGAAGCGTAAACTTCCAGAGGGCATGAATGGAGTTTTTCGAAATCGGTTGGCTAGAAGCAAAGAAGCATTACGGGTGATATGATTAAGCCATTAAAAACTTGAGAATCTAGGGCAAGTGAGTCACCACTGGCGAGGCAGATGGTTTATCACAGCCCTGGGAAATTGTCTGTAACTTCCTAAAACATATTCCTAATGCTTCTGAATACACATAAATACCTACACAGCCACATGTACTTAGCCACAGTGGCAAGCCTGATAACACAAGCTCTATGTATTTTGGACCATCTCTGCATTTTGAAACAAGCCACCAAAAATGAGGTAAGAAGCAGTATTTGAGGGTGTGTGGCTACACTGACAAACATTAAAGGGATAGACACTCAGCAGAGCGTGTCTCTCAGTTTGTTTTAGATTTTCTTTAGCTCACGGGCTGTACCCAGTTTGATCTCCAGTGGGTTGGGCCAGTAAAACTACTGCAAATTCCCCCCTTTTGTTTGGAGTAGAGAAATAGAAGTTCATCCTGAAACCTTTTAATCAACATTTAATCAACTATATATCTAAAAGAAACAGTTGAGTTGTGTTAGAAAAAAGAAGTGGTTTAAAACAATTACATTTAGTGTACTGTCATTACAAAGAAAGGCTATCAAGCTAAATCCTTGCCTCACTTCCATGATACAATCCATTCTTTATTACCTACGACACAATTCATTCTCTTGCTAAATTAGTCCAAAAATGATGCTTCTCTTATCTGTATACACTGCAAAGCCATCAAATAGGCCAAATATGACCCTTGCTTGGGCCAGAACTGGGCCTGTGTCTGACCCCTGTGAACTAAAGGCATAAACAATTGAGACAGTAGCCAAACTAATGAGGGAAACGCTAGGAAGAAAATGCAATTTCATGCAGAGCTGGTCATACTAAAAAACATGATGCACCTCACAGAGTCATATTGATGTTGATGCCCATCAGGTAAAGTTGTGCATCAATAATCCTCACAGCTAATAAAGAGATTTTTTTTTCTAGCCACAGGAAAATCCAGTGAGCCCACAAACAGACTGCAATTCTCATCGCCAACAGAAAACCCATGAAAATCACTGCAACATTAACTGCAGTGTTTACTATCATCTGGCTAGCAGCTTGCCTTCAAATGATCTCAATTTAAAGGCAAGCTGCTCATATAAAGAGCTGGCTATTTCATTTTATAGTTAGGCTGATGGTCTTCTTAAGCCTTGCATGAAATGTCTTGCCCCATCAAAAGCCGGTTCATCAAAGCAATCAGTCAGTTGCGTGTTTGTGTGAGACGTATCGGGGAAGTCTGATAAAGCTACAATATCGGAAGCAGCAAGGTCACCCCACACAGAGGCAATTTTCCTTGGCTGCTAATGCAGCTAATATGCAGCTCAGTGCTTACAGCAGAAGGCAAGAAGAGAGCGAGAACAGGAAATATATCTCTGCGACGCATGCGATGAATATCAGGGACACAGGCGAGGAGGCAGATGCAAGAGAGACATTAAGTTCAGAGTCATTAAGCACAACACATTGCTGTCATTATATCATACTGCACAACATTCATCAGCCCTTTCATTATGAAGCCGTGGGAGGGCACAAAAGCAGTGGCTCGGTCTTGTCTGCTGCTGTGAAAAGCAGCTCTTCTTTTAGGAAGTTCAGTGGGATGCTTTTCCCTCTCAATGCTGCCCTCACACTGCTGTATTTAAAGCAACCTGTGTGACACTGAACCTGACTAAATCTGTCTGAGGCAAAGCTGAGGCATTCAACTTGCTTAAGAGGCAAGAGAGAGCAGGAGGTACAGTGAGAGCGGCGTCCTGGCAAAGAGTCTACGGGTGAGTGCAGGCCCCTGCTTAATATGTTTTTCTCATGCATTTTGCAGATACTAAAGTGCATTCATTAATGCCAGACATTAAGGATGAAGTTAAATATGTTTACAGGGCTTCAAATCTCACCGCTGGATCAGACTAGACATTCAAATAAGAGCAGATGTCAAAAAATGGCTACAGACTATAAATTCAGATTCACGCGTGCGCTTACTGTCAGATGTATTTCAATTTTATATGAGAAAAAAAGCAAAAAAAAAACATAATTGGCTCATCACACAGACTGTCCTGTAATCACAACATTCATTTTTATTCCTAAATTAAGGGCTAATGTCAAAGCTGTTATGACAAACATCTACAATCCGCTAACTGGTATTTTGGGATGGGAGAACGCCTCCTCCATGGTTCAGCAACACAACACAAAACAAACAAAAAAAGTGAGCTTTAAAATAAACTGCAGAATGAAATTAGGAAGGTCGTTCGATATAAAATAAGGCTGGCCTGATTTTCAGCATTCTATGCAGAAACACAACATTTCAGGCCCATTATCACTGCATGTCTTTTTCCCAATGTGAGAATAACCTCGCCATATACATGTCCTTAATCCTAAACCACAAATTACATGGCCTAATTTCCATAACAAATCTTATCAACACTGGCCTCCGAGGGAACACAAACTAATTGGTGAGACTTTAAAGTTGGTTGCCTAATTAATCCTTGAAACGCAGGCTTTTGAGTTCTGAGGCTATAAAGAAAGATGGCTGCAAGGATCAAAGTCATTCCAGTCTGCTGTGGAGGGAGGGAGGGATTAGCAAAATACGGTGGAGGCATGGAGACGATCGAGCATCCGAGCCTCCGGTGAGGAAAATCCTTCCAGACTGCAACCAAGATCTCAGCTGCACGGAGAAGTCACCCTGCCCCTCTGCTGTGCTCTCTGACTGACACTGACACGTGTGAGGGTGGTTATGTGATATTGTGGTAATCCTACTGAAGTCCCAGAACCTCTTTCTCGCAACCCATGCAGGAGAATACACATAAAAGTGGGAGCAGGAAAGAGTTACAGTCACTGCTGATAGTTTTAAACAGTGGTTTTGGGGGTTTTTTTGTGTGTGTGATGGGTGCGGGTAATTATAAGTTCATAAGCATCTGTGTTGTTTATGTAGTCCCTATTATACATAACAGCGTCCACACTAAAGGAGAAACTGAGGATTTTTACAGGAAGTTGCTGGTCCTGGTGCATAAACAGAAAAAAACCTGCCAGGAAAAAAAATATATAGCTGATTCCCAAAAAACATAGTGGCTACTGGATGCATTTTTTTTCTATTTAATTAACATTTATTTATTTATGTATTGCGTTTATGAGTAAAAATGGCAGCTCACTCCAAAAATTAAATGCTTTTGTATTTTGGAGACTTTTAATCTAAATATAACAGAACAAAATAGCATTTGAAGGATGATTTGCATTTTGAAACTCAGCAGTAATGTTTCTTTTCAGAAATCGTGGCCCAGTTACTTCTGCAAACCTTCATGTAGGAACTATTTTCCTTCTACAAACGTAACCAGATAACCGATGGAAGCTTGCAGCGAGCTAAAATTTAAGCTCAGCTTAAGGGAAAAGCAATAATGTTTTCATCATGTCACACTGCCATGACCACAAGCCTCTCGTCACAGGTGAATGCACTCTTCTTTCTGCATGGTGCCTTCTACCAAATATAACTCCAACACATTTAAGAGAAAGCAGACATCTCCGATATCTCCAACACTGGGAATTCACAGCGAAACAATCTAGAGAAATGCCAGCAGAGGTCAGAGGGAAAAGATTGGATTTTGTGGTGAACTCCCCTTTAAGAACTGAAAACCTCAGTGTATCAGTTCATCTGTTGCTATTTGTCAAACAGTTTTCATTCATTGAATGACTGCAGGTGTAATAGTAGAGTCAGATGTGAACACATCTACCACTATTTACTTCTCTACTCGTGTAGTCACTGTAGTGGTGAGAGTAAACTATGGTACGAAAGCTGTCGTTTTCATGTAAACTCACACTCTAATGAAGGTTCTGAAGTTTCTCCATTCATCCATTTTCTTCCACTTATCCAGTTTAGGCTCGCGGGGGTGGGGGCTGGTGCCTATCCCAGCTGCCATAGGGCAAGAGGCAGGGTGTACCCTGGACAGGCCACCAATCTGTCACAGGGCTAACACAGAGACAGACAACCATCCACGCTCACATTCACACCTATGGCCAATTTAGCCAACCAAGCTGGAGCACCCAGAGAGAACCCACTAGACACGGGGAGAACATGCAAACAGAAAGGCACCAGGCTGGATTCAAGCCCAGGACCTTCATGTCACAGAAACCTATAGGAAGCAATAGGCTATTGGCAACTAATGCAATACCTATGTTTTAGTTATCACACTGAGCAACACTTTACTAATGCCCTACTGCGAGAAATGCAATGACTTTCTATAAACTAATTTCTTCATTTATTAAACTGAATAAACATATGGAGTCAAACAAACTAATGTCAAAATGAAAACTGGCGCAACCCTGACTGATCCAATCTGATCCGATCTGATCTGAAGATTAGGGACACAATGTTAGGAATCTGACCAGCTATTCAATACTAGCTTTCTGTACTGCTATGCATACTTGATACATTTTCATCAACAATAGAACAACTAGTGAGGTTTGCCCTACATTTCAGACTACTAACCTTTATGTGGTCTGCTTCTATCCTTACAGCTTTAAACCCCAGCCCTGCTCTTTGCCCCAGAACTGCCTCTAGCTAATCAACCCACTGTAAAATTGAACTAATCTCCATTTCACTGGCCCTCCAACAGCCTGTAACCCATTCAAGGACCTGAGGCGGCACCACTGGGTGCCACCCTCTCAACCGGATGACAGTCCGCTCTTCCATTCGGCAGCTGCCTGCTCAGGTTACCTCGACCCATTGTGTAAAGAAGCGTTCATCTGCTGACAACCCACTGCTCCACTGCATCACTCTGCAGCACTACTCACAGGAGGCACAGAGGCTGTCTCTGCACCCCACATGCAGGAAAACAATCCTGGCTTGGCAGCTGAGACTCCCTATCCAAGCTAATATTGTGGTCTGTTCCAAAAATAGCCTCACTTGTAAATCTTGCAAAGAGACAACTAAGATATGGGCTATTCAAATCCACTGTCAGAGGCACAGAGCATTAGAAGAAAGCAGGTTTGTTCTGTTTATCCTTTTGCAGAGATGATTTTTGCTGTCCCTGATACAAGGACAGCACTGGAGACCAAAATACAATTAAATATACGGATGCACACACTCTGACAAATACAGATATTTAGGGCTTAAACCTGATTAAAATGGCAAAACATGCACCTGCCCTGTAGGCTGTCCAATAGCATGGAAACAGACTCTAAGGAAATAACGTGGTACTGTGTAATAGTGCAGTCCCACTACAACACTTTACAAATCCCAAAGGAAAGTGATGGTAAACATTGGAAAGCAGAAGGGGTGACTAAAAAAAGAGGGGAACCCCCTTCAATAAAACCAGGATAATTATCAGGCAATCAAGGCCTGTTAGATGCATGTCAGGATAGTGTGGACAACACTACAGGAGGAACGACAACAGCTGCCCAGAGGGGAAAAAATGGGTTCAGACAGGAGGTAGGCTGATGGGCCACACAAACAATAACCGACAAGAAGGTCAAAACTCGGATGTGCCAAAGTAGCCATTTTCCTGAACACCTATTATCACATCAGTGATTTGGGAAAGCCGCTGGTCTAACAATAAGAAATACGAGTCAAAGCCATCATTTACAGGCCTGATGCCTAATCAGGTGTTAATTTTGGGACGCCCTCGTGGAGACAAAAGAACCGTGCCGCGAGGTGCGCGACGGCGGTGCGCCGCTCGTCTGGTTTTCCAGCAGCATCGCGTTCACCTGTCCTCCGCCGACAGCAAAACAAGCGCTCACTCACCGAGTACACCGGAGGAGGTCTGTGTTGGAGCCGAGCCCGGATCCGGCCTCTCTGCGTCTCCCTGCGGCGCTCGGTGTCGGTGCCGGGAACTCTCGGAGCCGTCGCCGGCGGTGGTCGCACCACCGGCGGCCGCCGCGGCTGCAGCAGCGCCCGCCGCTGCCGTCCCCGTGTCGGGCATGCTCTCTATCAGCGAGGAGCGACTGAGGGTGAAGATAGTCTCCGGGAAATTGTGCAGCGGTATCGCATCTCAAGAGGAGGGCAAAGCATGGGTGTAGCAGCGCGGCCGGTGGGGGGGTCAGAGTGAGGGTTAAATGAGTATGAAAGTGAAGTGAAGGTTGTCGGCGTTGGCGCAGCGGCAGATCATCCCGGTGGTACTCTGGAGCAGGATGCGCGGCTAGATGGAGAGCGCTCCTCCAACCACTATAGGAGGAGGGACAAAGAGAGGGAGCGTGGAGGGAGGGAGGGGGCCGTGTGACACACATGCACCTTCACGGTAGCTGAGTGGTTTAGCAACTGATTGTCGTCCCAGGTTGTGTTAGGAAAGCTGTTAAATTGAACAAACTCACACCATGCACACTGGAGGAATGTCAAAATCCTTTTTCTGTCTAATTAAGATCATCTTAGACATGCATTTCTTTGCAGTTCCCCCATCTCTGAGAAATACATTTTTATCACCTCACAATTACCTCTGCAAGCAGCCCGGCTGCAGATTAAGGCCAAAAATAGAATCCAAATGGCCACATTAAGGAAATTCCTGTTCAAAATGCATGGTTTTCACACTGATAACATTACTTTATAGGCAGTATGCTCATTCACATGATCACCAACATGGGAATCTCTTGCTTTTAATGCACACACCTTTAATGGTCCTTTCATGCAGGCAGGTCGTAGGCTGTCTGTGAGTGTGTCTGTTAGAGCCTGTCCTGGAAGACTGAATAGATTAAGAGTTATTTATTAATGTGAAAAAAATATCTTCATCGATTACATTTTTAGTGACACTTAGGTGTGGCTACCAGTAATGTCACTTCTCAGTTAAACACTCTACAGTACACACACTGTACTGTTTGTTTTGTTCTGGACTGGTGTCCTGGACTAGTGTGCTCACAGTATACTGTCTTGAAAAAAGAGAAATGGGTAGTCCAGCAAGGTTAAGACTAGCCTCCACCCTAAAGAAACACACATGCCTCAAAATAAATATTTTTACAGCAGAGCGAGATAGATGATCTCTTGCAGGTAAAATGGGTTTCTGTCTTAAATTACGGTTTGCCCCCTTTTTAATAAGTGGGAGAGTTGTTCATGCATATGTTAGGTGTGCATGTGTGTGCAAGGAAAGTGGATGTAACTGTCTTACTAGACAAAAATCATTTCATAACTTTGAATCATAATCATGGGCTGATTAGTAAATGTCTCTATTTGGACTGTACTTGGCAGCTGTGAGGTGGCAGCTGTCAGGCTCTGTGCACACACCGAGCAGTCTATAAATTATTTAGATCCCAGGTTAAAGATTGCTCCCAGGCCTTGGGCCATGCCTCTTCATCGTGTACACAATCTATCATCTCGGTCCTCCCTCCTGGAGGCCGTGTTTCACTGTGCAGCTACACAGGCAGGCTGGCAGCCCGCCCCCTCGTATGGCTCAGAAGCATCTCATCTGTGAGCACAAATTCTGCTTACTCACCACTCTCTGGGATGACAGCTGCAAGATGCTGCAGTGGGGCGCGCGCGCGCACACACACACACACACAAACACACGCACAACTTCTTAAATATATATGTATAAGAACCCTGACTAACTATAAGAACCCTGACATGCATATAATCTGTGTTTATATTCTGTTCCATCCATACATTTATGTAGGCTATGAAGAACCATGGATCACAGCACTGTTAGTTTTAGTACACACAGAGCACAATCTAAATAAAAAACATAAAAACATATTTCAAATAATTGAAAAGTAGTGATGGTGTAAGAAAAAAAAGCCAGGTTATCACCTACCAACACCTCTGCTGACCCTATTTGAGATGCTGTTTAGCTTTGACGCAAACTGTGGGAGACCTTTCATGTTATCTTGGATTTTCTAAACACCCTGACTGCTGGTTATATTTGTTTCCTCATTTAGATGTACTCTGCATGATGCATCATAGGGGTTTACCCCAGTATTTATGATGTGTCAGAGGGATTTCTCCCTCTTCAGTGATTTGATAATAAAATGAGAACTGAAACAAATTGGGAATTGTCCTGAACTGAATTTTACATGCTGCGTTTTTCCATTTATTAACCACAAAACAAAGATGACATACAGACATGCTAACAAGCATATCAGATGAACAGTAGGTCCTTTAGCAGCAGGTGCATCACTGAGTTAATAATTTGCTCATTTATATAAAGTAGAGATACTAAGTAAAAAAATCCAATAGATTCAATTTACAATTTTTTAAAGGTTTTTAATTTTTTTTATTTTATATGAAAGAGAAGAAAGACTGAAAATCATGCTTATGATGCCGGTGTAGTGCCAGAAAGTGATCATCTGCCAAACAGTGATTTCCGGTATTTGCCAGAAAATGATTACCTGCATTTAAACTGTTGTAAATGACTTGTTGACCTATAATCTGTGAAACATATGTCAAAAATATCTCTGAGAGATATTTTTGACATATGTTTTCATGATTTCATATAATTCACGATCGTGAATTATATAAAATCATTTTGAGCGAGAAAAAACACTTCTGTCAAGAAATCACACAACTATAACATTACACTTTTATAAAGATATTTTAAGTGGCCAAAAAAGGACTGGATTGATTATAATGTAGGTACAATAACACAGAGTGATAAAGATACTTGCAAAACAGGTAATTTCTTTATTTTTTTTATATAGAAGTCCTTCATAAATCCTGTTAACTGCACTCTTTTTTAGCCAATATAAGCAAAGACATTATACATAAAAGTACATAGAAACATCGGAAAATCACTTTATGGCAGACGATCACTTTTTGACACAACACCGGAACCAATCATAAGTGAACTAGTCACACGGGACGACTTTTGCAGCGCACGGCAGGCAGAACCTACTTTAGATTGACAGGCCCTGAACAAATGGAAGTGAAAAACCTGCAATCGCTGGAGGAATATTAACCAATCGGTATCAACAGGGGGAAACGCGACTGACGTAGGGAATAGTTGAGCAGTCAGGAGCGGCATGAGTTTGAAAATTAGGAAAATTATGCCTTAAAAGAAATTTCCACTTGTAAGATAAGACGCAAATGAGTGAATGTCCTTCCTTTGCCAACATTACGCTCACAGACACTCGGACATTAACTGACAGGAAACAAGGTGAAAATAATGTTTGTGTTGTGCACAGAGTGAGCGAAGCAGAAAATAAATGAACCGCTTGGTGTCTCATAATGATGCTGCCACTTCGGTCCGTGTACTGCGGGATATGGAGAGCTGCCGTGCACACAGTTAGGACGAGGTTTGTTCTGTTTTTCGGACTCTGCGTCACATTTTTGTCTTTATATTTTATAGTTGTGCACACAGAAGTTAAATAGAGCAATTAAAATTTGTTCTAGAATGATTTAATGGGACACATTCATCCGCACATTTTACGAACACAACTCAGTGTTATTTATTTACATTCTCATTTATAACTTCGATTTGGAGTTTATATAACACAGTGGCGGTATAATGCATCAAAACAACATGGCATGTTATAGCCTTACAACTATGTATCAGTCCATTTTAAAAAAACAAATCTGGTTATCATTTTCTTATCTCCAGCCGTGGAGCTCCACTCTACAGGCTCCTCTCCTCTACCTTTGATGGAGTCCCAACTGGACTGGCTGACGCTGACACCATCTTTGCACTGTCATCAGGTCACGGCAGGTGTGGCGTGGCAGTGGTTCGTGTGAGTGGTCCCGCCTCAGCCACAGCCCTTAAGTATATAGCTGGGTTCGCACAGCGAATGCCTCCTCCACGCACTGCCCTGTTACGCAGCATCACAGACCCCCACTCCAAAGAAGTGCTGGACCGTGGACTTGTCCTGTGGTTCCCAGGTCGGTTACACTGGGTGGTGCTTACATTTTGTTTCTTTTTTCTGTGATGATGAATGTGAATATGGCTTTGTTTTGACATACATTCCCTTCATGTGTCCAAAGACTTATCAACACATCAGTCAGTTCTAATGATTTACATATCAGTACACAAAATAAAAATTGTGTTGTTCTTACCAGGTCTTAAATTGAGGGAAATACGACCTGTGATCAACAGTAACATGACGTATTACACCATGTCATTATTTTATAAGCAGGGGCCACACCTCAGTTAGAATTAGACAATTCTTGTTGAAAGAGGATGATGGATAAGAGTGAGCAAAGTGGGCTTGAGACTGCGGTTTGGGAAAGGCCAGTGAGGATCACCAATGGCTCTGGGCCAGGTAGATCTCCCTGGTACTAACAAGAGGAAAAATCTTAAAGATGAAAGATTAGGGAAATTAAAGATGAAAGAAATTATAACCCTGCCCACATTGAAGGGCAGCAACAACTGTTTATCTGAGATAACTGCTGATGTCTTTCCTCATTTGCATTGTGTTAAGACACACGAATGCTCCAGACCAGTAAGCTGCCAAAATGTCTGCTTTTATAGACATGCTCATACTTGCTGATGATTTGAGATGCTTTGATTTGACTGCTACTTATCCTCTTAATTCCTGTGGAAGCAGTAAGGCTTGTCCCTAGTTTATGACACTGCTTTGGCATTTTGACTTCATTTTTGATAAATAATTAACAGTGTGTAACATGTCATCCGAGGTTGTATTTACCTAATTTTGATACCTGCTCAAGACCAGAGCATTTTTATTATAATCTGATACCTAAAACCTGAGAATTTGAGGAGGCTGTATTCTTTCTGCCATCATTGCTGTATATAGTGCTTTTCTACTCCAGATGTAAACAATATTGCTGGGAATGAAAAAAAAAAAACATTATTTTGTCTCGCTTTTATCCTCCATTAAAAAAAAAGTTTCAAGTATCTGTACAAGTACATTACATTTTTTACACCATTCAGACCATTTCATCTCACTGACATTTTTAATCAATAAGCCATTAGCAAGGGGTGATGTGTTTTATCTATTCACAGTATTAAAGCCTTGTGAACTGCTCAGGTTTGGCCCATCATTCACTTCCGAGTTTATCATTTATTCTTTTACATATTTAAATGACTAAAGGACATTCCGAGTGTTGTTATTCCTTTGTTTATCTCATCAGCTCCTCATAGTTTCTCTGGAGAAGATAGTGTGGAGTTCCATATCCACGGCGGTCCTGCTGTCATTACTGCTGTCTTGCAGGCTCTAGGTAAGCTGTCATTCTGAGTATAATGTTTTAAACAACTTGATTTAATGCAGTTTGACAAGCAAACATATACAGGCTTGAGATGCAACCATCCCTTTGAAGAATGGTTTGAAGTTTGTGTGTCTTTAACTTCCCAAGCTCTAAGTCTTCATAAGAATTCTAAGTGCATTATCTGGTTGAGTCAGGCGGCTATCCATCACTGAGACTTAAAACAGAAAACTGACGCATGCATTGCTATGTCTAAGATACTTCTAGTATGCACATTGGCAAGCGTGACAATCCGTATGCGATTGATGTTTTTGCTGCAGTTCTTCTGTTAGCCTCCAGGGGGCAGTATTGTATAAAGCTGAAACGTTAACGAATGCTTGGCCTCAGTTTGTGTGCTGTAAGGTTTTTAATAACCAGGGAAGAATACACAATATAACATTACAATTGTTTTTTAAGATATTTTCAAACAAAATTCTTGCTTTAATTTTGAAACAAACAAAAAACATTGGGACAATGTTTGTAAGATGACAACCAGTCAG
>VUQK01017757.1:70860-87103 GCA_015106715.1 Bujurquina vittata
TCTTTGTCCTTGTGTTTCTTCCTCTGTGTGTGTGTGTGTGTGTGTGTGTGTGTGTGTGTGTGTGTGTGTGTGTGTGTGTGTGTGTGTGCATGCGTGTGTGTGCATGATGCATGCCCACCTTGTGTCTCATACATTTCTTCATGTTTGTGTTTATGTGTGTTTTTCAGGAAGCGTGCCTGGCTTGAGGCCTGCTGAAGCCGGGGAGTTCACGCGGAGGGCTTTTCAAGCAGGGAAACTCGGTTTAACGGAGGCAAGTTGAGAAGAATGTGTAAAACTCATTAAAGCAGACCCGTGTAGAGTTGTGTATCCAGAGTTTTTATAGAGGCCTGATCAGGGATTTCATGTGCATGAAATGTAAACAGTGAAAATTTACCCATTTATATATTTTGCCTTTTGGCATTTTATTTCATGGAGTTGTCAGATATTCCTGCATAAACACAACAACTGGGCCTCTGTAGATGATTTTTTAATATACAGCCTTAAGCATTAATAAATGCATGTTTGGATATTTTATAAAGAGTAAAAAATATTAACCCCGGGTAAATCTAAGATACATTGAGTATTTATAAAAAGGCATAAATAAAACTTATTTACATAAAGATGTTGATGACCCTTTTTGGCAGGACAAATAAAATTCCAAACGAGCCAAATGCTCGCAGATAGAAGTGCTCACTTATTCTAAAAATGAATGCAATTTTCAGGTAAGATGAGCTTTATTGGTGCTGAAAAGAACTTGGCTTGGATGTCCAAGTTGTGACAGCAACATCCCTCTCTAAACAGCAGGATACACTTCATAACACCTTGTGGACATGATAAGGGGAAAACACTTGATGAAACAACACACAGCACTTCTAAAAACAATTCATTTTTGAATTGCTGGCTAAAGGCAACAGTGATGGACTGCATCAAAATGTGCATTTTTTTTTAAATCATGGGCACTGTGTGCTCCAGGCTTAAGAGGAGAGGGAGCATTTGGCTTGTAATCACGGGATGGTTCAACAGTATCATTAGTGCACATTAGTGTACATGGCCAAAAATGCATTCTGCACTTTTGGCACTTTAGTCCAGCAGTATGATTTGGGTTGAAGGAACCTGAATGCTAAACTAGATCTACATTGGATCTGCCTATTGCATTTGCTGCATTAGGGAAACAATTAAATAAGACTAATAGTCAGGGGATGCTTTTAATACACCTGCAGAAACCCTAAAAACTCTTACACTACATTTATATTTTGATTTGAACTTTTTTGTTTTTGTTTTTTGAGAAAGGGTTGCATTTTTGCAGGAGATAGAGAAGCTATCTATATTAAATTTCCCAGTATAAGGATATGTTTAACATATCTTTATAATTCCTCTTGTAGGTTGAAGGGCTTGGGGATCTGATCCATGCAGAGACAGAGGCCCAGAGGAGGCAGGCTCTTAGACAGATGTCAGGTGATTTGGAATGCTTGTATCAGGACTGGACTGATAGACTGAAACGGGTAGGTCCCCTGAGAGTAAAGAGACTAGTGGTGTAACTACAGTGCTGTGAAAAAAGTATTTGTCCCCTTCCTGATGTGTTATTTTTTTGCATGTTTGTCACACTTGCATGGTTCAAATCATCAACCAAATTGTAATATTAGACAAAGATAACCAGAGTAAATACAAAATGCAGTTTTAAATAATGATTTCATTTATTAACCGAAAAAGGCATCCAAACATACCTGGCCCTGTGTGAAAAGGTAATTGTCCCTCTTGTTAAATCATTAATTAACTGTGATTAACCACATTTTTTGGAAATGTGAGTTCAGTTTCTCTAGTCACTTCTAGGCCTGATTACTGCCAGACCTGTTGAATCAAGAAATCGCTTAAATAGAACATCTATGACAAAGTGAAGCAGAGTAAAAGAAAAGCAACACACCATGCCACAAGCTAAAGAAACTCAAGAACAGATAATAAACAAAATCACTGACATCCATCCATCCAACTAACACAGCATTTCATAAAAAGAACATTGTACCAGCAGTCAAACATGGTGGTGGTAGTGTCATGGTCTGGGGCTGCTTTGCTGCTTCAAGATGACTTTCTGTAATTGATGAAATCATGAATTCTGCTCTCTACCAGAAAATCCTGATGAACATCTGTCCATCAGTTTGTGTTTTGAACTCAGGCACACTTGGGTTAGTCGGCAGGACAATGAACTGAAACCAGCAAGTCCAGCTCTGAATAGCTAACCCCCCCCAAAATTTAATGTTTTGGAGTGGCCTAGTCAAAGTCCAGACTCATACCCGATTGAGATGCTTTGACATGACCTTAAACAGGCCGTTCATGCTGGAAAATCGTTCAGTGTGGCTAAATGTGAACAATTCTGCAAAGAAGAGTGGGCATAAGTCCTCCACTGTGATGTGAAAGACTAATTGCCAGTTATTGCAAATGCTTGACTGCAGGTCTTGCTGCCAAGGGTGGCACAACCAGTTATTAGGTTTAGGGGGCAAGGTAGGTTTGGATAGCTTTTTTCTCTTGATAAATAAAATCGTGTTAAAACTGAATTTTTACTCAGGCTGTCTTTGTCTAATATTACAATGTTTGATGAGCTGAAACCTGTAAGTGTTTCAAATATGCACATGACATGTTTTTACTGGAAGCGAAACATCAGTGTTACAATTTGCATTTATACATCTTTGTTTCAGATTTTACTTCACAGTAATTTATATATGTTTTGTCTACTTTTTGCTCAGCGGCAGGAATGATTTTACTTAAGATTTATTGCTTTTTGCTTCTATTAATTAGAGACAGAAGAATGGCAGGAAGCTAGGGAAAGAGGGAGAGGTGATAAGCAGCTGGTCTGGGGTGGAATTGAACCCAGCACAGCACGCTCCACTGGTTGGGCTGCAGGGCACCCCATCAACAACTCTAGTGCAGAAACCTAATTTCCACACAGCTCCAATAGACTTAGAAACAGACTTGCTTTTTGGTCTACACCAGGAATCACACTTGATTCGCCCTGGTCTTCAGTGGGGCTTGATATAGACAACTTTGAGACCCTGGCTTGACTCGCCTACCCACACTTTGTCTTTGATGAAGAGTGGCCCTTAGAAAACACGTGTTTTAACTGATTCTGAGTTGGCTTGGCACCTGACACAAGCAGAACTTCTGGAGTTTTCCCAGAAGAGACTGAGGAAAATACCTGTCCTTATTGTGCTGTAGGTCAGGCTTCACTCGCTTCATACCCACACAATGCTTTTGAACCGCAGTGTTGATGCAGTAACCTATGGGAATCTGAGGCTTCCTCTTTTCATATTGCTGTAGTACGTGCATTTGTGTTCAGTGCTTGGAATAAAAGTATTAATTTTTCCAAGGTACAGTGTTGTGTAGACGGAGTACTTCTCATAAGCATGGTTGGAGGAAAAGGGTGGGGTTTAACTAATTTAACAGAGGAAGAACACGCACTGAGTTGAAAGAAAATCTGATTAAAACATCAATTCATTCAATCAGCATTGCAATTAAACTGAAAAAGGTTGACGTGATAATTACTGCGGCTGCCGCAGTGTGGAAGTTTATGACATTTGAATATATTTAGTATTAGACCACCTTTCAGTAAACCTTGGAGGTTTAATGAAAGAGCTTTTCTAAAATAATATTTTTTTTAAAAAATGAATACAAATCTCCTGAAGGATCTTGTTGAGGTATACATGTTGTAGATATTAATATTATGTTCAGACTGGAGTGTCAGAAGGGGTCAAGGGAGTAACTAAAGCATTTCCTCTGATCGGTGATGTGACTCAATTTACAGAGAAAAAAACAAAAAAAAAACTTATTTTTTTACATTTGTGGCATCAGACCTGATACACTGCTACTGACAGACTTTGAGGTTTTTACTTCCTCAGGAAAAGTGTGGTATTAGTAAGCAGCCAAAGAAGCATATCTGATTCCAACTCTAATTTTAGAACTAAAACATTCTGCATTGTTTTGTTTTACCATCACTGAACGTTTGGTTTTGGTTTGCTTTGAATGGATTAAAGATGAATTATATTAAGCATGGCTGCGTTTGCATACTGTATCTGATGACCGCCGCAGGCACACAATCAAGATACCGATACAGTACGTGCAGGAGTATTGTTTTTCTTATCTGTATGAAGTATCCTGTATACGTCATTGGGTGGAGGATTTAATGCAGCTGTTTAGCTCAGGTTAGTGACCTTTCTGTTGACCGTTCTACTTATTGTAGGGCATAGCTATTTCTAAAGATTTAAAACCCGTGTTGTTCATTTATCGTACTGATTTTTATGCATGTAGGAAAAACATTTTGCATACAGTGAGCTAGTACCCTTCAAAATGAATAAGAAGTCATTCTGATGATGACGTTATAAAAGGCTGATGCCATGCCATATATACGTTTGTCTGATCATGACAGAGATTGTGTTTTTTCTTCATATTTTGTGTTGGCAGTTCAGAGCAGAAGGTCACTGACCGCGGATGAACACTTGAGCTCGTTGGATGGGAGCCAAGCCCTTTTGTACTCTGAACTGTTTTGAAAAGCAGAAACCAGTGGTCTTTCATTACTTTGGCACCAGAACTGACCAACCAGTCCAGGTGTTCTCCCTTGAGAAAGCCTTGTTAATGTGCTTGTTGGCAGCTACTTAGGATGGTTCCTAGAAGCATTTTAAACATGCCTTTATTTTGTACTCGCATTTCTGAGAAGATCACTGACCAAAAATGTACCGTATCTGTATGTTGGTAGGGGTCAGACCTGCATTTAACACCTAAACAATGCTGCTTTTTTAAAACATAGGTTCCTCACATTTGTGAATTGATTCAAGTATGGGAATCTGATGCTTCCTGTTTTTCTGAAGCTATACTACTATTGTGTTTTACGTTGCGCAGTGTCAATGAAGATACTAATCTGTGGTGGAAATACTGAAGCTTTTCCCCATATAGAGCTATTCCGCTTTATAGTCAAGCTGTGGATGAATTGCAAAAATGTGTCAGTGAAGTAAAATTACAAGTTTAAAAAGGAGAAAGCCTCTTCTACTTTTAACTTGAAACAGAACAGAAACTAATGAAGTTCATTAATAGTCACCTTTTTTATTGCTTGTTTATAGTGATTTTACTGTCTTGTTTTTACCTTCTCTTTGGTTAAATCACATTACATTGTATGTATTGCTCCAAGGCTGGTTAATAATTTTGAATGCTCAGTGAAAACGTGGCTATTTTAAGCATCACTGCAGGCACAGTAATCTGTCAATTACAGCAGCTTTAACCCTATACTGTTCATGCTCCACGTCATGTGCTTTTCTGGGCTCATCTCACATGTCATGTAACTAAGCTCTGCAGTACAGATCAGAAAAAATAGCTTAATTTTTTTTAAGAATCGTCCAAAAACTTTATTGTTACTTAAATCAAGTACATTTAGCATGCTGATTTCACCTCCTCTCCTCCCTCTTTTCTGTTTTGCACGTCTCAAAGTGTTTAGCCCACGTCGAGGCCTTCATAGACTTCAGTGAAGACGAGCTCATTGAGGATGGGGTCTTAAACCAAGGTATGTGTGCACTTTGACCTCTGTGCTGCAAAACAACAACAACAGGACAGTGATCCCTCGGGCTTTGGAGGGGGTGAAGCGATATGAGGACTTTTTTTTCTCTCAAGGAAAAAGGAGTCTGACTTGTCTTCCTGTTGTGAGCGCTAAGTGGCCGCTTTTCTGGCAGCAAACAAGCTTCAAAGATCACTTTCTTTGGATTTGTGGCGAGATCGGCCAGAAGGACAGTCGACACATTTGTCTTGCCTTCAAAAACAAACCTGTCAAGTCGGTCACGGGAATAGTGCTATCAGCAGCCCAACTGTTCTGTCTGTGCCTGGGTTTCCCATATTCATAGTAGACATGAGAGAGAGGGATGTCCCCCGTGAGTGCCGCCAGCTGTCTGACGCTGCCAGAGTCTCAAATGTTTTGAAATTTCAGCACAAAGCCTGGGAACGATTGTTTGTTTTGGTGGCATGGAATGTTGGCTCACACTGCAGAGCGGAAAATAATAATAGACTTGCTTCCACAAATAGGAAAAGTGGTAAAAGTACTTTTCTGTTCCACCTGCAATCATACAGCAAATTGTGTCTGACATTAATTCGAGTGAATCACGGTGTTTAAGTCCAGAAAAAGTAAAGAAAAAGTACAGTGTGGACAGAAATGTATTTTATAATATCCCAAAAGTGAAGTTGAGCGCAACTCATCTGTGTCGTGTCCCTTTCTGTGTCTTTGTCTGTTTTCGCACCTCATAGTGGACAGGTCAGTGTGTGATCTGCAAGCAGAGATAAGGCAACACCTAAAGGACGAGAGACGGGGCGAGCGGCTTCGCAGTGGAGTTCAGGTGGTCATCGCAGGAGCCACCAACGCAGGAAAAAGTAGCCTCCTTAACAAACTCTGTAAGAGAGCCAGGAAGATCTGCACACACACCCTCACACACTGTCTATCCAGTCTTGAAGCTTCCTATTAGAGTAATAGGTGGATTTGTCAGATTTCAGATAAAGTCCTGTGATCCTTTCCTGTTCTGATTAGTCTTCGCAGTGGTAAAGGCTCACACCCAAACAGCACAACTAAAGATATGGCAGCATTATTTGACCTATGATGGATGGGGACTCATATGATGGGTTTAGTTATTACAGGAAAATCCTTACAGCATTTTTAAAATATCTTTACATATAATCCCGCGTGTTAAAAAAAAAGTTTGCTATGTAAAAGCAAAATGAAATGATTTGGGAATCATACAGACCCTACACACACACACACACACACATATATATATATATATAAACAGCACATCACAAGTTGAAATTGTGATATTTAATTTTTGGGGGGTTCATAAGCTCATTTGGATTTTCATTTCAGGCAATGTCTGGGAAAAACTTGATAAAAAATCATTTACTTGATAAATGAATGAGTATAAAGAGCAGCGTCGGGCCAGGCAGTGATTAGTCCCTCTCTAGAAAAGCGGAAATGATTTTTAATGATGCATGATTTCAGTACAGTGTAGCTTTGGTTTTCGGCCGGATCCCTTGCATACAGAGATTTCTCTGGTTTCTTTAAGTCTTTAAATGGTATTATGTATTGCAGATGATGAAATCTCCAAATTAGTATTTTGCTTTTTTTGTGAAAGTAAGAAAATTCTAAAATATCCCCAGGCTTGTGTTTTACCATTTTCAACAAACATTTTGAATTCCAGGTCAGAGACCTGCTGCCATTGTGTCTCCCATTGCTGGCACCACCAGAGATGTTGTGGAGACAGCACTGGACATCGGTGGCTTCCCTGTCCTCCTGAGTGACACAGCTGGCCTCAGAGAGAGCCCGGACCTGGTGGAGAGAGAGGGGGTCCGCCGCGCTCGGGAAAGGTAGCACTTGAAAACATTTTCATGTTAGACTTCTGTTACTTTGTTTTGCTTTCATGTTGATAGAAAGCAGACCAACCGCCCAAAGAAAGTAAGACTGATGTTTGAACACATGACTTTAATGTATGGGATAGCAATACAGGAGAATATTTATTGTAGAGTACTGCTTTGTGTATAATTTAACAGAACACTTTAGCCTGGAGGCCAATGTGAAATGATCTTGAAAACAAAGAAAGGAAGAAATAAGTCATTTCTGTAATGTCTATGTAACCTCCAGAGTTTATATTGTTGCTGAGCCATTGTTATAAATACACTGGCCAAACACTCTCAGGAGGTTGCGTAATGAAGAGTCCCTTTTCCTGGTTGTAGAATTGTATTATTGAGAAGTTTGATTTGCGTATGGGAGATGAACAGTATCAGGCCATTCACTGACTGTGTCCACTGTCACATTGAAGTGTGGCTTGGTGGTAGTTCCTGCTTCCGTAGGTGTCTCCAGGACATAATTTCAGCATGATAACACATACATACACGCACCCAGACTCAAAAACTGGAAACAGTATCGGCCCTGATGGCGTGGATGGTAAAAAAGGGTTTTTAGATGTTCGACACGATATAAAGGAGACAGCTGGGAGTTTAAGTTGTATGTAAGTGGTGTTTCATTTCTATGTTGATATCATTCACATGGAAATTAAACTGGATATAAAAGTTTCTAAAAATGATGGCGGGTATAACAAAATTCAAAATCAGGGTAAGAGTAGACTTTAGTAGGCGCTACAGGCAGCTGAGGCTGCAAACTCACTGCAGGTCAAAGGAAATTTTCTGTTTGCCAAGTATACTTTAAACCAGCTTAGTGCAGTGCCTCACATACCTGCACACCTGCCAAATGAGGTGGCAGTACACTGTGCGCTACAGTATGAAAAAATGGCAGTTAAAGCCGGGAAAACCGTTAGTGCCTACTGTTGAGAAAAACATATATTTGATGCCTTAAAAGAGCAGACTGTGTATATGATTTAAAGCCAGATTTATTTTTTTCCTGTCATGAAAGGTTGGAATTGCTAAAGGACAACTTGGATAACTATTTGATAAAGTGGAGAGGTTGGAAATGGAGCCAAAAATCAAACAAAAGAGATGGATCAAGGTTAGGTTTCTCAAGTAAAGGCTGTGCCACAGCATATTTAAATCAAGGACCAAGGACATATCCTCAACCAGTGTTGTTATTTATGGCCCATTTGTGCCTCTTTAAGGAGGTGTGGTGGTAGGATGTCCAGTTGGCAGGAAGTAGGTTTATTTATACTAAAGTATTTTTTGTAACTAAATTAAACTGGCTCAAACTTCTGCAAAATAGTCGAGCACAGTCAATGTGGGTCATGAAAGGGCATGAAGTGGGAAAAGGGCCCCCGTATTTTCACTGCTCCCGACTCTGTACTCATTGGTTATATCACATGCATGTGGAGTATGTTACCCTTTATGGTATTTTGATGTCAACTACACCACTGTAAAGTTTCATGCTTGTATCTTTCACATTTGCCACATACAGACTCACAAAATGAAAGCAGTATCAGCTATGCTATTCCTCCTGGTAAAAATCCAGATGTGACTGCAAGAATGCCATTTTCAATGCAAATGGACTCTTATTCCTTTACTCTTTGTTTAAGTTATGTGGGTGACCTGGCGGCTGTATAGGAAGGGCAGGCAGTTTGTGTTCTGTGGGAAACTTTTTTTGCAGGGAGCAGGACAGAGGCTCGCGACCTGGGTCATTACAGGAAGGACGTGGTAAGTACAAGCATCCGTGCCACTCCTGCTACTACCTCACAGTAAGGCGGATGCAAGAAAGCAGTATTTCACGTGTATTCCATTTAGAGTAATAAAGAGATCAGTGCCAGCTTTTTTGGGCTATACCATATGGTTCTTTTGTGAGATGTCTTGGTACGCCTCCAGGAGTTGGTGGAGTTACTGGAAAATGTATTTTGACTGAATGTATTTTCCAACACAGTAGGTTGTAAAGCATAAAATGAGATCAAACATCAGAAAATCTTATTAGATTATTACCAGCTGCAGTAGTGTGACTGCAGAGAAAGCACCTGCAGCACAAACACTACCACAGCAGCAATTTAGAGTACTTTGATAGGCGCTTGTCTGTCTGTGTGTGAACAGTCTAAGATGCAGATGCCAGTGTGGTTTGACCCATAAAACATCAAAGTAGGGGGCAAAGAGGTCCTAGAATATCTTGTATTTGTATCTTTACTGTTTTTGACCACACCCATCTTTGAGCTCAACCTTTGTTTTGATCTCAAATATCCACCTGTAAAGTTTCCTGACTGCATCTGGGTTGTAAAGCTGTTGTTAAAATATTGCCACAAATAAAATCCACAAACAACTTCCAAAATACTCAACATTGTCTTTGTTGTAGTTCCTGCTACAGTTACCAGAATCATATTGTTACCATGAGAATACACAAAGGCAGATAGTGAAACAAATACTTCACCTGCCACACAATCATTACAGGTAAAATGTCAGCATTGGGTTCCAGACTGAAAGTGGAGGCTTCTTTGTTTTCTCCAGGGTGGAGCAGGCTGATCTGACACTAGTGGTTGTGGACTCGGCTCATCTCCCCTTTGAGGCAGACCAAGCCGTAGCGTTCCTTCAGGAACACCTGAGAAGTGTGCTGCAGTCCCGGGAGCAGCCTGAGACAGGTACCATGTCATACTTTTGTCTACTGATGCACAAACTGGGCTGTCAGTAAACTGCATTTTAAAGGCTTTTTTTAAAATTAAACAACTATAAAATAAATATTTGTGACTTTTACCGGGTTCTGTCTCAGCTCTGCGGTAGAACTATGGTGCCTGTAGCTGTGAACAATAAGAGTCTCAGTGGACAGCTGCTTGCCTGCAATTAGTTATTTACTTAAAGCTCCATCTTGGAGTATTAAATGTATGTAAGCAGTAACCCCAGTGAGAGATAACCATGAGTTTTAAAAGCACAGATTACTCAAGCTGTTAACTTAACACATTGTGTCCTGCAGACAGGTGTCTCCTGGTACTGAATAAGACCGACCTACTGCATGAGAAGCTGAGACAGAAACTAGACAGGGAGCTAAAAGGTGTCTCTGGTCTCCCTCCTGTCTGTCTGGTCTCCTGCCAGACTAATGAAGGACTGAAGGACTTCCTCACAGCATTGCACAGCAGTGTCAAGACTTTGTGAGTTTGAGTTTTCTTATGTTCTGTTGCCCCAGCGTTAAAGCCAAGTCTCATTTAAATGTCCTTCTGCAGGATGTGCGAAGTAGCTGTACAAACCAAACTGGTGGCATGGATAAGTCTTAACCTGTTATTTGTTGAGGCACTCTTCCCAGTGCATCTTTGTAATTCTTCTCCAGAGATTCTTCACATTTGCTGATTAACTTCCTCTGTAGGTGTGGCGACCCTCTGGTTGGTGCCCCCACTCTGACACAGGCTCGCCACAGGGCCCACCTGCAGCAGTGTGTGGCGGCTCTGGCTCAATATCAGGGGTACCGTGACACTGACCTTGCTCTGGCAGCTGAAGGTGTGCGTTTAGCTGTCACCAGCCTGGGCCGGATCACTGGACGGGTCGGGGCAGAGGAGATCCTGGATATCATCTTCAAAGACTTTTGCATTGGAAAATAAATGAGTGAAAAATTGACAGATATGTGATCATGGGCTGCTCTGAGAGGAAAACTGCATTCTTGCAGTCCCACAGTATCAGAAAACAGGACTAAAAGGACGCAGCTTGGCATTACGCCAGGCTTCAAGGCGCAGTTGGAGTTGAAAAAAAATCCTCATGTTCTTGGCTGCAGAATACGTCCATTCCCAAGACACAAAAATGTTTGTTTTCTGTTGATGCTTTTTATCAGGCTAAAATAGTTTGAACATGATGACAGGTGCCTCAAAGGTCCAATATACTGAACAAGTGTTTGGCAAGCCTTGAGTCAGAATTTGAAAATAACTTTCAAAAGCCTTTGATAGGTGGAGATTGGCCTCCTGGGTTGCAGGATTACAGCCAAGATCTTTTAAAATATAACCTCCAAGGTTATGGACTGAAAGTATGGATGTTTACTTGTACCGCAGGAAAATTAATATTTTTTAGTTGTTGTTTTTCATGCAGGCAGCAACCTGACAATACAAACAAAAATCCCTGATAATAATGTTAATGATTATTATGTTGTTACATGTTTCTGTGTTACTCAATGTGAAATAAATGGGATCCTTTTTAGAAAAATACAAATTCTTCTTGAAGAGACACCAAATAAACATGCAAAATAATAATGCTTTTATTGCTGAAGCTAAAACAGCTAAAAGGCATACCCCACTCATCCCAAATTTTTTATGTGCAATCAATATCACCCAGTGTTGTCATACTCACATCACAACCAAAAATGTATGTGTTTGTGGTTTTGTGTAGTGTTTGTAGTTTACTTTTTCAGTATTGTGAATATTTTAAGTTAAAATTGAACAAGACAATTATCAACAGTAATTGTTTATGCTTTTTTAAATTTCGCAAATGATGCCAGAGGGATTTTAAAAAATGCCTCTGTCATCATCGCTGAAATTTAAAAAAAATCATATCAGTGATTTTTAAAAAATCTATCACAGTGAAATTTGATACTCAAGGAATTACTGTTACATTTATTTCACCTGAGCTCAGCTGCATCTCATCATTTACTGTCTGTCATCATTTGCTGACTTTGCTCAGCTGACTCCATGACCATTGGCTGAAATATTTTGCAGTGCTCCCCAGAGATGCCTCTTGCTGTTCCTGCTGGCTCTCGCTCGTATTCTCTGTAAAATACGCATTAAAGTAATAAAGTGTTTAGGTAGTAAAGAAAGTATTAAACTATTAAAGTAATCAAGTATTAAAATAAGCATCCATCCATCCATCGTCTTCTGCTTATCCGGGGCCGGGTCACAGGGGCAGGAGCCTAAGCACAGAAGCCCAGGCTGCTGCCCTCCACTAGCTCATAATAAAGTAATAGGAATAAAGTAAGCATTAAAGTGTTAAAGTAAAAAAGTATTAAAATAAGTATTAAAGTAATAAAGTACTGTTAGCAGTCAAGAAAGCACTACAGTAAGCAGTAAAGTATTAAAGTAATAAAATGATAAAGTAAGTATTGAAGAAAGTATTAAACTGTTGAAGTAAGTATTAAAGTAAGCAGTAAAGAACACTTCTCTACTGCTTACTTTATTCCTTTAATGGTTATTTTAATACTTGATTATTTTAAGACTTTATTACTTTAATACTTTCTTTACTACTTTAACACAATTCTTTACTGCTTTTTTAAATACTTTAATAGTTGAATACTTTCTTTACTACTTACTGTAGTGGACAAACAGCCGCTTGAGGCGACTGGTTGTTCTGAATTGGCGCTATATAATTAAAATTGAATTGAATTGAATCCACCTGTAAACAAACTAACCAAATTTAAAGGTGTGTGTGCGTGTGCGCGTGCCCACACAGGTGTACTGTGTACTTTATCCAGTTTTGGTGAGCATGTGTGAGTTGCGGTCTTCTGCTGCTGAAGCTCATCTGCGTCAACATTTGACGTACTGTATGGGTACAGAGATGCTCTTCAGCATACCTTGGTTGTAATGTATGGTTACCTGGGTTACTGTTGCCTTCCTAATGACCAGACAGCTTTTTCACCCAGAGAACTGCTGCTCACTGGATGTTTTATTTTTCAGACCATCCTCTGTAAACTCTAGAGATGGTTGTGTAGGGAAAATCCCAGTAGATCAGCAGTTTATGAACATAGATGTCCATTGTAACCAAGCACATTTAATGAAAAACATGAGGTCTTTATTAAACTAGAGAAGAGGAGAGTTATAACAGATGTGAAGAGGATGAGAATAAGAAGGGATGTATAAAAGAAAGTTATCATGCAAACACTGAAGCTTCCCTCATGGCCTCTGTAGACTGACATCTGTGAGACCTTTAGGTGACCTCAGTAGGTAACCTGAAGTAAGGTGTGAGTGGGGTTTGAGGTACCTGGAAGGGATCTGTAGGAAGCGGACACCTGGTGTCATAAACCACCACCTCTGTTCAATGATGGTTGTTTACAGTGGACATAGATGGCTTCTTTCACTCCTCTTTCAAACCATCTCTGTTCTCAGTCTAAAATATGTGGTTATCCCAACTGGGCCTTCATAAAATCAGTGAAGATATACAATAAATAAAGTTAGACGCCAACTAACATTATGTGTTATGTAGCAGATTTGTCAGAGAAATGCTGGAGAATTTCCTCCAAGCATGACAAAAACTGGTCCCAAGGACAAAACTCCCAAACACAACTTCACCCTAATGTATGCTGTGCAGTGCGCAGACCTCTGCACTGGAGAAACTGAATAGCCACTCCACAAAGGTATAACATGGAAGCCCCCCACCACCACCACCATGACAAGACTCAGCTGTACTTCTACACCTAAAGGATGAAGGACACTCTTCCAGCTGTTGATATTTTGTTGCGTTAATGCTTTAACATTCTTCATTATGCATTCAATGTGAACAGCTTTATCACAACATTGCTTTCTTATCTGAAAAACAGCATGTGGGTAAAGCCAGTGTTCCACTCTGTGAGAAAGAGAGATTTTTGTGGGCAGTGCTTTCTGTGCCCTTTGTTTCCCTGTCAGTTTAGCCTTGATCAAATGTTTATGTTTCCACGTTGAACTCCTCACCCTTCTTCCCCAGTTGCCCAGTCTCTGACGACATTTGCACCTCTGTTAACCAGCACGGCTGCTGTCTTTACGCCTTTTCTGTCTCGCTCTTTTCTGGCTGTGCAACCTGACTTTTCCTCTTTCCGTACTTCTCTGTCACCCTTTATGTTGTCTTTCATGTTCTGCCTTGATTAACTGCGAAACGGAGGAAGTTTAAACTAAGAGTGGGACTTGCTGTCAGACAAATTAGTGTTCGTAAATTCTGGAGCTTTGTCTTTGAAGTGCTGCCCATGTGCCCTCCAGGTCTCTGTGTTTACTACAGCTGTGAAAGTCGGATGTTTTGTTTATCAGCAGGAAAGTTATACTTCTTTCAGACCTCACAAGCCATACTAATTGCAGCCCTGCATGAGTGACAGTGTTGCTAATTTTATGTGTCCTGTTGATGTTTTGTCTAGAAATTATTCATTCCCAGAAGAATAATTGTGTTAACTTGATTATTCCGCTGACTTTTCCTCCAGCATCACTGCAAGGCTGACAATTATGATTTGAATGCATTTCAGTTGATTGCTCTTTTATGAATGTATAAACGTATTGCTTTATATTGTAATATATGGTTAACATTATTTTAAACACATACTCTTGTCTCCATAATTGAATACAGTTGTGTTACTAATTGGCTAATGTTAGTGTGCCAGCTCAGTGTGAAAACACAGAAAACAGACTTTGAAAGTCTGCAGGTTTTTCCATTATAATACAATCATAAATAATATAAGTTGAGGATTTTCACTGGTCTGCGGTATTAGACTTTTAGATTCTCTGACTTCATCTCTAGAGGTGAAGTCTGCACAAAATTTGCCAAACATTTCAACTGTTGTAGCGGTGTGGATTCCTCATTATCATCAGTTTGTGCCTGAATGAACAAAACTGTAAAAATATTAAAACACAGATGAGGGTGATGGCTAAGCTAATTTCATTGTCACAGTTTGGTTCACGTCTGACTGATGATGGGTACTTTAGCTTCCTGTCCATTAGCTTCCTGTGGTTTTGATTAATGGCTGTCTGCTCCGGTACAGCCAGTTCCACCCTGTACCCATCTTACTTAAAGCGAGGGAGTGTGAGTGTGTTCATGGCTATACATGGGACTGAAAACACTTGATTCGAAACACAGGATTTCCTGAAGACGGGAGGCAGAGCAGCTCACCTGTAACACTCACATCCTTGTATACAGCGAGTCTGGGGGATAATCCGAGTTTGTTTCTTATGTAATACGGAAACAAACTCAAATATTTGTCTGTCTGAGTTTATGTCTTCCATGTGTGACGCAAGTTTTTTCATAAGATGAAACTTTAAAAAATACTCCAAATTCATAAGATGCAACAAAAATAATTTGTTGAGACTGTGCCAAGCACGGGTCAAAGGTCACCACGATCCTGCGCTTGTGAATGCAGAACACTTGGAGGAAATATCTTCAAATTTAGCACATAAACGGACTCTGATTCAGGAACAAACTGATTCGAATTTGTTGGTCAAAGGTTAAACATCTTTTGTGACTTCACACAAACTTCATTTTGGCCAGAACTCAAATATGCTTGCAAGTTATTAGAAACAGAGTTCCTTAACACTGGAGACAAACGCTTTCACTGTTTGCCTCCACCATGTTTGACTGTGGTACAGTATGCTTCAGCTCATGAGCTGTTTCTCTCCTTCTCCATTTCCTCCTCAGACGTGTTCCTGACTTGGTTAGATGGTGTGAAGTTGTTTTTCTTAACCACAGAAATAATTCTGTCATCACTTTAATTATCTGCTGTGGTCTTTCAGGTCTTTTGGTGTTGCTGAGCTTGCCAGTTCGTTCCTTCTTTTTAACAATGTAGCAGATTGTTGATGCGGCCACTCCCAATAGGTTTAAACCTGATGGGTATATTTTGTTTTTTTCAATCTACTCATGGCCCCCCTCATTTGCTCTGACATGACTTTCAACCTCATATTGTGAATTCTAGAGAAAAGATAATCAAATACAACCTCAGCTTTTCAAATCAACCCCATATGTTCCATCTGCTTCATTTGTAATCATATTAAAATAAATAAATAAAATAAAAAGAGAACTCATGCGGCCATGAAACTGCTTGTTTGAGTTTCTGAACATGGTGAACGTTGTATAAAAATGTCTGTACCTCATGAGCTGCAATACATTTGTTAAACCCCTTTAATTAAAGCTAAATGAGAACAAC